>RJWJ010000565.1:195000-209736 GCA_004363605.1 Indri indri
CATGAAGCAATTGCAGTGTGTTCTAACGTCCTCTAAATATGTAGGAAAACAATTGGGTTGTGTGTGAGTTTTAGTCTAGGGGAGAATTAAATAACTTTAAATAGCAGCACTCGGAATTTAATTAACATGATTCAGGAAGAGTTGTGTAATTTTGGTGATACAAACCACCAGTGGTAATAGAATCACACTTGTGGCTAATCGTGACTCACCCTATTGTTCAAAAATACAGATGAGGTCTGGAAGATGTTTTGACATCCTATGGACTGTAACAACTTGGTACAGCCTGACAATTTAAGGACAGTGGCTGTAAGGTTGTTATTTTGTCAAAAATACAATAAAAGAGTTTACATTGTTATGATTTTTATTATTATTGCTATTATTTGTACTGAGGTTGCTTGAGTTAACTTACATTGAGACCATAACCACTGAACTTACTCCCCCAACTTTGATTTTACACTTAATTTATATGTTACTAATAGCTAACTGCTGTCTAAAGGCTTTTTGATTCATGCTCTGTTTGCTTTCCTTCTGTGAGGTTTATGGTCAAGGGACCTAATTTGCTGGGTTCATTATAAACTGCATTTTGGACAAAATATGAACTAATGGGGTTGAATTTAGGCCCTCAACTTTGCCTCAAAAGTCAAACCATGGCTTTATAACAAAGAGGTATTTAGCGGTGTCATTGGAGCATTTAGCTTCCTGAAGTTCACATATGATTAGAAGTTAAATATCTAAAAATCCATTTATTTGCTTAATAACACTGCCAAATTAAACCCGTCTGTGGTTTCTGCATTATAAAGCCACTAAAGGACTCTTTTGAGGTACTGTGTATGTGATTACTAACTTAATAGATTTCGACCAGCACCACTCAAATCAAATCATCATTCCTCATGGATTGTGCACCTAGTAGAGGAACGCCTTGTGTCAGGAACTAAGGGGATGCACGATTTCTCGTGCTTTGCTCTGTGATTATGCAGATCACAGTATAGTTTGATAATTTATTTGAGTCCAGGTCTGCCCCCAACTCCCGAACTCCCATTCCTTGATGGTGCAGGCTAATTCGTGTATACGTGTATCCCGCAGCCTACAACACAGAGCATGCAGTAGATTGAGCCCTTCCTTGGTGACAATAGCTAATACTGGTGAAGTGCTTTAAGACATCTAGGTTCTATTCTGACCATCTTATTTGAAAAAACTCCTAAAATCTCCCAACAACCTTATGTCACAGGTATTGTTGTCGTCCCATTTTACAGATGAAAAAACAGGGGTCCACAGAGATATTAGGCCCCTGGCCAAGGTCACACACTAGTAAGGAATATGGCTGGGATTCACACCAAGGCCTCTCAAGCCCATGCTCTTCTCTCTCTAAATGTGCACTGAGTATGGTCAGAGTTCCTGTTCTTAAAAAATTATGGTTGAGCTGATGAGCTCTACGGTGCACAAGTGACACAGCTGTGTCATAAAGGATTACATGTGGTTAAGAACTAAAGGTATGGTCGGGATAATAGGTGCTAGAAGCATCTAAGATGGCAGCTGTCAATATATGTTAGTACGCTAATCAGAGAAGACTTCCTGGAGGAGGTGTGTTTGTTTTTGAGATTTGAAGAATGTAAAGGCCTAAGGTAGGTGACAAGGAGGTGGGAGTTATTCCACTTGTGGGGAGAGAAAGGAAGGAGCACAGAGTTCATTCTGGCAGGACAGGCAAGCCTGGGCAGGGAAATGGTTAGGAGAGGTTGTCTCAGTAGGTGGTGGGGGAACCTTGAAAGCCAGGCTAAGAAATAGAAATAGAGCTCAAAGAAAAAAACATGATTATGTGGCTAAGAATATCATCTTCTTCAAGTTTGTTCAACAATCTAGGAAATGGAACGTGTTTAGAAGGGCCTTGCTGTTTCAGCAAGGAAAAGAACTACATAACGCACCCCTCCCTTTGCAACACAACAGCTGGTCCTGTGTCCTTCCTGAGACTTCCTGGAGTGGAGAAGCTGCTGCAGTCTAAAGTCTGCAAACTTCAAAGATCAGGAGGACAAACAGCAATTTATCTGTATTTAGCAGGGGCTGGTGCCTGAGTTTACTCGGCTGGCAGTGCATTTCTTAGATTAAGTATTCAGTTTCCCATATTGCATCAAACTAAGTTTAGCGATTCTTTCCCCATCTCCCCCCAAAGAGTACTTAGCCAATCTCTTAGAATCTCTCATAAAATCTGACCCCAAATGTATACATATTCTGAAAATCCCAAATTGGCATCCAGTTATTAACGAGGTAGCACATCATAAAACAGTCATCAGGATTCAACTGGGTGAACATCATACTCTTAGAAAAAGATATCCACATTTGGAATTCCACTTGGGATTACTCACTCACACGTGGCTGAGTTCTCTCTGCCAAATTGGGGCCCACAGCACGCAGATCTCAAAAGGAGCTCTCCTCCCAGGGGCTACAGGTGGCCCAGGCCTGGGCCAGATTGGAGATTGTTGACATTTTACGTGGAAGTTACTGTGTAGTTTTTAAAGAGTTTGAGAGGTTATTTTTTAAAGTGTCATATCAAAAATGTTTTCATGAGTTAGAAAGATGTAAATGTTTTATGTGCCTTAGAATGGCAGAATTTAGTATTAGAAGGTTCGGCCCTTTCCCCAAGAGGCCATCTCCTCTCACTCGACAAATGCGGAACCCTTAAGCCCGGAGAGAGGGATTTGCCAATCCCAAAACCACACATTCGACCTAGCTCTCCCGACTGGCACTCCGGTGCTTTCGCTAGCGCAGTGTGCTCTTTCCTAATATATCTTTGAGGCCGTTCAGATTATTAGGCTAATTAGAGAGCGTTCTCCTTGGTAAGGATAATTAGTAGAGAGGTACCAGCTCTGAGTCAGAAATACTAGGCTTCAGTCCAAACTCTCACTACCTGAAAGACCTAGAGTAAATCATTAACTCTTCTGATCCTCAATTTCCTTATCTGTAAAATGTGTGTAATAATAGTACCAAGTGCCATGGCCTGTTAAGAGCATCAAAAAAGATACGACGTGGAAATGTTTTTAATGGACCATAAAGCATTCTGCAAATCTAGTTGTAAAAAAAAGATGAAAATATGATTTTAAAATGTGATAATGTTGGTATTGACATAGTTTATATCTGTATATAATTTCTTTCCTCCCACTACCCCCTAAAATACAAAACAAACAAGAAATTGGTTTTAGAACAGACTGCATTGCTGCCAATTTTTTATTCTAAATTGAGTGCTATTGGAAGGTTACAAGGCACAAGAAACGCACGTTCTAAATCATTCCTGTTGAAATACATCAACATGTTAACAGTGATTGTTTCAGGGTAGTAGGAATGTGGGAAATCCCTTTTAAAATTCTTTTTCTTTATATTTTCTCAATTATTGACAATGAAAATGTATTGGTTTTATAATGGAGCAAAAATCACTTACGAATAAATCTTGTACATTTGTAAAGGTCTCCATGTGATAGCAATAATACTTGCTACGATTTATCCATTGCTCAGTATGTGGCATATACTTTACATACATTGCTTTATTAAATTTTTTTTAAAAATCTTGCGTGGTAAGTATTACTGTTTCATTTACAAAGGATAACCTGATGCTCAGTGAGATAAGTCACTTGTCCAAGGTTGCACAGCAAAATCCATGGAGTCTGATTCCAGAGCCCATGTTCTTTTTTCTGTGCAATGCTGTGCCACCGGATTGAGATCAGGACTTGGTATTTAACCCCTCTGCTCCCTCTAAGTACCATGGTTATAGCAGATTCCTGAACTGGAACTTTGCGTGGTAGACAGAGGCCTGGCCTTTCCTGGGTCAGGAAAATGGGGTCCGAGTCCTGACTGCCCGGTAAGAGCTGAGGGATGGCCTCACCTCACTCAGGTCCCTCCACCTCTCTGGAGTCTGTAATTCTTCATCAATAAAATGAGGCCTTGGATTGAATAAATGGCTTTCGAACTAGCTTTAGCTGCAGATCTAACCCACTTTTTTTTTCAAATGAGTTTTAGCTGTCTGGCCTAGGTGTTAGGGGGTCTTTGGCCTTTAGGATCTAGGAAAGATAACTCAATCCTCAGCCCACACCTAGCGGAAGTACAGTGTTCAGGGCCCTTATCCTATGGGCTCCACTTTCACCGGGTATGGATCGTGTTTTGCCTGTTCCACACGTCATTGATTCAAGCATAACATGCAGCTCTTTACTTTAATTTCCATTAAAAACAAAACCAAAAAACACCACCACTCATGTGAGGTTTTGTGTGTGTGTGTGTGTGTGTGTGTGTGTGTGTGTGTAGAAGGATTTACTGAATATTTTGAGATGATGATGGGCTTTACAAGCCAATAACTTAAAATTCCTATTTGATGCTGCTACAAGTTTTTGTCCTTTTTTAAAACTTGAACTCCCACCTCTGGCTGCAGTGCCTTCTTCCCACGCTCCTGCCCTTGTGTCCCTCTCTCCCTCTCTGACCATCACTAATTCCTATGTTTGCTTCTTTTCCTAAATAAAACATCCACCTTGAGGAATTTGTGTGCTAGGTGTTGACGATAATTCTTTTTAGCAACATGTCATTTGGCACTCGCGCACATAGAATTGAGGAAGAATGACGCTTTCTGTTTGAGGCTGCAGAGGAAGGAGCACACCTCACTTTCTGAGGCACCTGAGCATGCGGAGAAACCCCACTGGAAAACCACCGGGTCGTCTTTAAGGTGGAATCCTCTATGAATTACTCCCTTCCCTGCCTCTTCCCAAAGACAGTTGGACACTTTTTCCTTTGGAAGCTTCGTGTGATCCAAGTAGACGGCAGGCATAGCATCTGAAACATCTCGGTGTGCATATCTGTGTCTCTGACTAGACTGCTAGAGGAGAGGAGCGGGTATATTATTAATCATGTCTGTACACCAGGTACTTGCTAATCAGGTGCATAATGACTGCTTGTGGATGAAAGTCTATGAGAGTGTGACCATTGAAACAGATTATCCACCAGAAAGAGGTGACCTTAAAGTGACCATATAGACAAAAAAGAAAGCGAGCCCACTATATTATGCTGGGGGAAAAAGTAGAATGACATCTTGCTCCCTGTCCTGCTCTCTGTGTGTGATATCTGCAGCACGTGGTTTTACAGGGGGCTGGGAAGAAGTTCTGCTTGAAAGCTTCATTTGTAAACTTTTTGCTATCGGCCCAGTTGGCCGTTTTATTTAGATCATTTTGTGAAAGACCATGTTTGGATTAGTGTTGGGCATAAGTAAATGGCAGTTCTTTATCCGTTCGGAAATGCTCAAATGGCTCACCGAGGTATCGGTGCAGCTGTTGTAGAACGTGTAATGGCATTAGGCGCTGCGCTGGAGAGGAATCTGGTGCCAGGCGTTTCTGGCAGCGGCTGTAGCTCCAGCGATTCTCCCGCTGAGGAAGCTATCGTTAGCCACAGTGCTGGGGGCAAGGCCCCTCCGTAGGTGACTTGCTGGCGTGGAATCCTGGATTTCTGCACAAGGAAGGAGGGAAAGAAGTTTTACTCTTGAGTTGCAATCATTAATGACCACCCTTGAAATACCCTTTCAATAACGGGAGCACAGTGTTCATAACCCAAAGTAGCTTCACATGTAACCTGATGTTTCATGTAGACCCTGCCTCCCTCCCTCCTTCTCCCTACCGGTCAGATAATGTAAACTGAAGAGAACTTACAACAGTGGCCTGCTTTTAATGGCTTCTTGGGGGCATTAATGTCCTTTGGCTCTCATATTCTGGAAATTGTGTGTGTGTGTGTGTGTCTGTGTGTGTGTGTCTGTGTGTGTGTGTGTGGGGGGGGGGTTCTCATCACCTCATGTCGGTCACTGTCCTAATTCTTTTTGTAATGGAACTGACAGATAAGGAGAATTACTGTGATGACACCTCAGGGTAAATTACCAAGCTCTCTCCAATGATTAATAAGAAACCCTCACATTTTCTAATCACATGCACATACTCTTTCTTTCTTTTTCTCTTTTTCTACCCTCTCTGCACATAAACACACATATAGGAAAAACAGGGTTACTAAGTCATAGCCCAGTCCTGGAAAAGCACAGGTCGTTTTTCAGGCCAGCCATTCAAAAGGAAACTTCATAATTAAATATTAGACTAAGATTAGCTATCAGTCAAATGTCGATGCATACAGAAATGTAAAGATGTGGATGCATATGGAATAGCCTATAATGCTTACCTATTAACGACCAAACACTGCTCTAATTATTCATACCGCTAAGGGTTTTTTTAAGGAAGCTACATTCCCATATACATTTGTAAGATTCAAGTGTGCAAGTTCCTGACCATTAGATGCAGTTCCCATGGAGCACAGGGCAAAACCATCTTTCCTGTGAAAGGTGTACCATTATAAAGAATATTGGTCAGACATTCTGTTATACATTTATCAATTTCTCCCATCCACAAACATTTCTTAAGCACCTTCGTTAGGGTTTTAGAATCTCAATAAATAACACTACCCTCCCTTGCCTCATGTTTAGAACAATTTCATAGATGCATAGTCAGAGATATGCAGATCAAAATATCAACTTTATTATTGACAAAGCTGATTGGAGAAATGGCCATATAGACTTGCTAAGTTAATCAGCACTCTCTGAGTTAAATGTCTCGCCCAATTGCTCACTAAGCTTTCCGTACAGTGGAGAGAGAAGGGGTTCCTGAAGGCAGGCTGACTGCTTGCAATGTGTTCCATGTTCGTTCTGCCAAACTTGCCAACTAGAGAAGTCTCTCTTCTTCCAGGGAAGCATGGGGAGGAAAACCAGTGAACAAGGAGCCAGAGAGAAGGCTGGAGCGTTGCATTCTTTAGGCTGCTAGGTAGGAACACGAGAAGAGGGGGATCAGTGTTCTCACTGTGAGGCAGCATGTTAGACAATGGCAACACAGAGTCCCTGATAATAAAAGCCACATATGCAGGATTGAGGCTGGACTACATTTATTTTAACATAATGTGGAGAAAACTAGCAGATGTAAAGGGCGGGGTGGGGGGATTGTAGGCAGAGCACCCCAAGTAACTAATTGCCTGGTATGAAAGGCTGACATTTCTCATAGGCATGTCATTGAACCCAGTAAGCACCACCTTTCATCTTCCACCATGCCACGTTCCAACTGGATTTTATACATACCCATAATCGTGCACGGGTCGTGAGCAGTGCGAATCCTTCAAGGGCACCAGGTGCACTGACCAGGGTGGGATTAAAGGAATTATCCAAATGGTGGCTTCTCAGAGAAGCAGAGATATTGGTATGTTGGCATGTTTAAGACGGTAATGGAAAATTCTCTGGTTTTCACTGTCATTATATCTTAAATATTTCCCAGTTAGCTCTCAATTCCTCAAACATTGGTTTTTTAGTTTGGGAATGATCTGAATCTTTTTTCTGCTTGTCCTGTTGGCCTGCTTTTTGATCATCTTGATGCCGGAAGGAGACCAAGGGGAGTAATATGAAATGCCAACCAGTTAGTTGGCCATTGCAAATCTGAGACAACGTAGTTGTCAGGGGAAGAGTCTAGGATTTGAGTTTGGAAGATCAGGATTCGAACCCTGGTTCCACTATGAAATTGGCTCTGGGATCAAGGCTTGTCTTTAAACCTGACAGTCTATAAAATGAGGCTATTGATAAGAATAGTGATACTTTATAAACTTGCATTGAGGGTAAAATCAGATAATGCCTATGGTAGTAGTACTCTGAAAAAAAAAAAACAAAAACAAAAACAAAAAAAACAATGTTACCCAACACAAGTTATTATCTCATGAGACATGTGGTGCATTTGCAAGCTGAAACAAATGGCTGCAACATTGCACAAATCTTTTGCTTTTCCCTTTCCCCTGCTATCCGCCTCCACCCAGATCCTGGATTCTATCCTTTGCTTACCCACATATCCCACCCCCCCCGCCCCGAGAGGCCACATGTTAAAGGGTGACATGGGCAAGAAGGCACTGTGTGTACATGGTGCTTCCCGGTGTACAGCCCAACACACTGTGCCAGCTGGCTGGCACGCTGACACCGTGGACTCGGTTTATGAAAGGGACATTCTATGCGGGGCTTGGTCTCAGCCAGGATAATACCGCTCACTGACTCAGCCTCTGCAAAGGCTGTATCCACTCCAGGCCAGCCCCGAGTTCCTGCTTTCATTTTGGGTTGTTAAAAAAAAAAGTGATGTGAGAAAAAGTGATACGAGAAAAAAATAAGAACAAGCAACATCTTACTTAGGTGAAAATAAGACTTCCAGAAACCAGATTATGATAGAATAACCAGAAGAAAACATCCCTTTTTAGGCTCACCTCCGTCTCCCCCATCCCCCAGTCAAAACACATCAAATGGAAAAATAATTCCCTTGATTATGAATATGGATAAAGAAATACTTAAAAATCAAAGGAATTGATGAAAAGAATTATAAAAGTTCAACAGACTAAGGGCATTTCAAATAGATGCATGCATGCCTCACATACACGTATAAGAATTACAGGGTTTTAGTCTGGAAGGGATTTCAGGGGTTTCTGGTTAATTCAATTTACTGTAACAAACATGTCTTGAGCAACTCTGTGTCAGCCTTGGAGATACAAAAATGAAAGCCGTGGGTCTGCACTCAAGGGGAACACACACACACACACACACACACACCCCTTTATAATGTAATGGGATTGTGTCATACTTACAGCAGGAATAAAGAATAAAGTGTGTGGAGAGCCTTAAGAGGGGAAAGCTCAGATATGTCAGGGGTTTCAGAAGTCAGGAAAAGGCCATGGGGGCAATGGAACTTGATTGGGGTGTTGCAGGGTGAGCAGGAGTCTGCATTACCCCTCGGGAAAACGTAGGGAAGGATCTTAGGAAAAGGAAAGAGCAGGTAGCTGAGGGACAGAAGTGACAACCATGAAAAACGATCAGAAAATGACTAGTATTCACTTATGTGAGGGGGCAGTCAATGCTCAGGTTGGACTAGGGAGCTGAGCTTTTAAACTCTGAGAAGTTTTAAAAAGCAACATTAAATAGGACCACAACCACCTGGGTTCAAGTTCTGGCCCAGCCACCTGCTTGCTGTGAGATCTGGGGAAGTTATGTGACTTCTCTCAGCTTCCTCATCTGGGAAATGGAGAAAATTATATAAAATACTTGCCTTATAGAGTTATTGTGAGGATCGAATTAGATAATTCATGTAACGTACTCTGAACATTATCTGGTACATAGCAGGTACTTAAAAATAATTATTACCAAACTTATTGCTATGCACTGAAATTTGTCCCTCAAAATTCATCTTTTGAAGCCCTAACCCAAACTGACTGCATTTGAGGATTAGGATTTTAGGAGGTAATTAAGGTTAAGTGGTTTCATAGGGGTAGGGTCCTCGTCAGGTAGGACTGGTAGACGTAGACAAAGAGGAAGAGAGATGCCTCTGTGTGTGCATCCACTGAGGAAAGGCCACATGAGGACACAGAGAGAAGGCGTCTGTCTGCCAGCCAAGAGCCTTCACCAGACCCCTATCATGTCGGTACCCTGATCTCAGATTTCTTAGTCTTTATAAAACAGTAAGAAAATAAATTTCTGGTTTTTAAGCCACCCCGTCTACAATATTTTGCTGTGGCAGCCTGTGCTGACGAACACACTTTTAGTCTAGGGATTGCAAGCTCACACCACCACGGGGTGACACAAATAATAGAAATAAATGAAGCAACCTGTTCTTGGAAATGCAATGGTATAAGCTTAGTGACAAATGGCACCTGACACTGGGCATATTTAACAGACGCCTGGGATGATGGAGCCTGGTGCACTGCTGAGTGACTGCCCGGTGCTCAGGGAACAGCCATCACTTGGGTTGAGGCAACTGGTTATTGCTGTGTGAGAAACTGGGCCTTGCATTCCGGGATTCACTGATGTTTTAAAGAAAAGATAGACTGTTTTTAGGGGGGTCGGGTGAGGTATGGAAGAACTTCCAAAATTTAAAATATTGGCCAGTACTGTGAGGGCACAAAAGTAAAACCTGGCACACACACCACTGAAATGCTCCACCAAAAATGCTGAGAAACCAGTGACAGGGAGACTGATTGGGATGAAGAAGAAACGCCAAGATGGGAGGTGGGAAGAGACTGAGATTTCTAGTCAGACGTAACTCCGTTTTATCTCTCTGATATTCAGCTAATATTATAACCTTTCTGCAACTCAGTTTTTTCAACAGAAAAAAAGGTGATGAAAATAATAAGAAGCTTTTATGGTTCTTGAATGAATGAATGAATCAATGGGAGTGTATGTAAAGTGCCTAGTGAGCTCTTGAAAATATCAGTTCCTTCTCTTCTCTTCATTGATTGATAAAAGTCAGAACAAAGGAAATGGTGGTAGAATTGAGAGGATGCTATGAGGATGTTACAGAGTGGAATGACTAGGATTTGATTGGATGAGGAAGACTTCAAAGTTGATGACCCTTGGGAGGGAAGGGATAATGAAGCTGTTAACTGAGGAAGAAACCACAGGAGGAGAGAGATTAATTGTGTTTTAGATAAATTAAACTTGGGGAGTCTATGGAACATTTGGGTTGAAATGTCCTACTGGCATCCAAATAACTGTATGAGGAGATCAATTAGGGAAAGAGATGTAGTCTGGAGTACCATCATGTCATAGGGAATAGTTGCACCCATGCGAGTAGTGGGGATTTTTCAGAGAGACCAAGCAGCCTAAGAGAGAACAAGGCCCAGGGTGGCCAAGGCAGGTACAGGGAGAGAATGAGCGGTGGAAGAAAAGCAAACTTGGGAGAGTGGGGAGAAACAGCCAGTATGTAAAGCAATGAGCAAGGGGCAGCATGGACAGAGAAAAGGCACATTTTAAGAAAGAAGAGCTTATTATAGTGATACTAAGTAGACCGAGAATAAAGGAGAAACACTTGATTTTCATAATTTGAAGTTTACCAGTGAACTTTAGAAGAGCAGTTTGATAAGAAAACTAACCTCACGTAGTCTGACTTACAAAAATCAGCCCCGGTGATGCCTCATCCGCCCTTTCTTCTACACTTTCCTGACTCTCAATGATGACTCCAACCCATTAAGGAAACATTAAATTATGTTCATAACAAAGAAGGTATATTTGCATTTAGGAAAATGTGCTGTAAACTAAACCTTATTTTCCTGTGGTGAGAATGATATGGAAGAGGATTTTGTTCTTGACACAGGGCCTTGCGCCCAACTTTTCATAGGCATGGATACAAACTCCATATTGAATTAATTATGAATGATAACCATGTATAATATAAAGGCTCTTCAAGTATATATAATTAAACAGAGTAATACAAAAAACAATCACATCAATTATATTTAATATGAGGGAATAGCATAAATATTAAACAAAGTTATTATTTCCTGACATTCTTTCTCACTGGCAGGTGATGGGAATTTCAGCATCATGGAATCAATGGACTCTTCCAGAAAAGTTTTCATAGACATCTCTGAGATGACTTTGGAGGCTACTGGGGTTACTTAATGCCTTTATGAGGAATTGATGGACTATTTTTTTTTCCTCTTTTTTTCCATATAATTGCTTCCACTGTAAGGCTTGGAGACCAAGATGTTGCCTTTTCTGCAACCACCAGAAATCAAGACTGTTTTTCTAACTTGCCCTGTCACCAGCATTAGCACCTCTCCCTTACACCCTGAGGTCATTCATGGAATATGGACTTTGAACCACATACAAAACATATTTTGAAATGTTGTTTCTCATTTTGCTGCTCTACACAAATGTCAAAAGAGGCTCAAAGCTTTTACGTAAATGATAGAAAACTCCATCAAAAGTTTAATCCGTAGTTTCCTCCTGGGTTTTGGCACCAAGCAGCAAAATAAAACCAAAAAGTTTAATCCAGATATGTGGCAAGTTTTAGTGAATCTTAGCAATCGCCATAGGTTTTACCTTTTTGATGGAAACTTTTGAGCTGTTTTGTCCTATGTGATTATAAAGAGATGAGACTGATGTTTAATTAGCACTAAAATTCTCATTTATAATAGCAAGTATTTATTTGCATTGTACTCTGGAATTTATTTTTAAAAGTCTATATATTAACTCATTATAGTCTCAAAGTGTTCTCATATATTACAATAGTAATATTATTACTATTATAATAATAGTAGGGCTATTATTATTTTTTGAATTGTTATAGATGAAGGTTTAGGATCAGTAAAGTTAAATGTCTTCCCTGTACAACACAGTTAATAAAAGATGGGCTGAAGGTCTGGATCCCAGGTCCTTTAAATCCAAGATGATGCTTTTCCCAAGAAGCTATTGCTACTAATGAACAGTCCCCATTTCCCTTGGGATGCTGTGCACTTATTCAAATGTTGGTATAATTGCTCAAAATATTTTTAGAAAACTTGCTTTTAGGTGTATTTTCTCAGAAAATATACTCCAGAAATTTGATCTTGATGCCACCTGCCTTCTCTCCCTACTTAGAGCTCTACCAACCTCCTCGTGGAACCTGAGGGACCAGTGCTGGCTGGTACTTTCTGCTGCAGACATTTGGGAGAGGTCTGTGTGCGGCTGTGGTGAGTCAGAGGGCCAAGCCAAGACTGAAGGTCTGGGTACTCTTGTGAAGCCTGCTAGGCTGCTGCCAGGATCACTTGGGAACACTTGTTTGTCACTCTTCCACTCTCTCTGTTAATGGTTAATCACATGGGTATTGTGAGCCTTAGCTCTGTGATTAGGAATTGCTGCACATCAAATCTCCAGAAGTTACACACTACCTATCCCTTCCCTATGAAAAGAGGGCAATGCAATCCAAATATTTTAATTAAAATGATTATAATTTTGTTTCCACATTTTGGCTTTTATAAAAGTATGTTTTATTGCTTGGGAAATTTTACTTCTGTGGAATTTCACATTCCTTTATAATACCAATAAAGAGTTTACAGACTCACCTAAAATGGCATCTAGACCATGAAGGGATGTCATTTATATTGATGATAAACAGAAATGGAAGGAGAAGAATGTTTGTGACAAACTTGAGTGAATCACCAAGTGAGATAGTATGATTTCCTTCTGGATATCTCCATAAGCAATATATTATCTTTTCCAAAGGGAAATGATGCTACTAGACTTTCTCCATCTTTCCAAAGTAGTGCATATTTTTTGAATAATTCTTTTCTAGTTGACATGATGGATTTGCCCTCTTCAGCCATCCACATTCTCCTTGACCAAGGTTATGCATTTTCACCATATCTTCCCTTAGAAGAGTATGTTAGATACTCACTAGAGATTAAAAGTGAAAAAAAAATTAAAAACTAAAAAAAACAAAACAACAACAAAAAAACCTCTAAGGGTCTCTATTTAGATCCTTCCAAAGAAGGTAAGGGTGAGTGAGTACGTTTGTGCTTGTGTGAATATACACAAGGAGACCATCACCTCAAAGGTGCTGAAGGGGCCTTCTTCATAAAGAGTGCGTGTATGTGTGTGCGTGTGTGTGTGTATGCACGCATGTGCACGCGCATGCACTGGGAGGAAGGAACTAGGAATAATGAGGTCTATTTTTGGAAGTTGTAAGGGAGGCTGGACAATACCCAAGAGGGAAATTGGTGGTGGTCGTGGTGGTGGTAGTCGTGGCAACGGCGAGCAAATGAGTCCAGAAAGGGGTCAGAACCTGAGAGTCTTCTGGCTGTAACATCTGCCACCTGATTATGAGCTCAGAGGAGTCCCTGCAAGTGGCCAAGGGGAGAACTTGCTCTGATGGGCTTCGTGCAGAGCTTGAGGCAGTGGCTGCACCAGTATCCCAGCACCCAAACCAGGCAGGCCAGCTGCCACCCACTGTCTGCACCCGATTTCATGGTCACAGCAGTAGATGTTGAGAACTGGAGCTCTGACCCTGGTACTTCGGGGAGAGAGGGAGATCCAAACTGTTGGGCAGAATGCTGCCAGGAGATAAAGGGATGGAAGGGTTACTCTCAGAATACATTGACTTTCTTCCTCCCTAACTTCCACACTTATCCATGACACTTATTATCTTCCTAGAAATCATTTTTTAACCACCTCATAGAAATTTCTAAATCTGTTGGTTCCAAGACTCCCCGAAGGCTCCTGCTATACTCTGGGGTCCTCCAGGAATGTTCAGCTGTCTTGCAGGTTCATCACCACCAAAACCTTTTGGGATCGTTTCTAGCTCCTATCTTACTACATGTTCACAGTCCCTTATCTAAAACTCCTGGGGGTCAATGTACTTCTGAATTCAGATATCCTCAGATTTTAGAATAATAATAACATAAATTATGTCCCTACTAGTACACCCAGTAACAAAACAATTAATACTTCCACAGTGAATGTAGAAACATTCACATTACGGGGATCATAAGGATCATAAAGAGCCTCATGTCAATTTGCATGAGGTTTTGCTGCCACTGAATTTGTATCAAATTTGTGAAAAAATCACTGGAGTGAATAGACAGCCCACAGAATGGGAAAAAATATTTGCACTCTACACATCTGACAAAGGGCTGATAACCAGAATCTATCTAGAACTCAAAAAAATCAATAAGAAAAAATCAAACAACCCCATCAACAAATGGGCAAAGGAAACGAACAGAAACTTTTCAAAAGAAGACAGAAGGATGGCCAGCAAACATATAAAAAAATGCTCAACATCTCTAATCATTAGAGAAATGCAAATCAAAACCACAATGAGATATCATCTAACCCCGATGAGATTGGCCTATATCAAAAAATCCCAAAACAACAAATGCTGGCGAGGATGTGGAGAGTTAGGAACACTCTTACAC
>RJWJ010000566.1:0-154576 GCA_004363605.1 Indri indri
ACAGGCATGCGCCACCATGCCCGGCTAATTTTTTCTATATATGTATTTTCAGTTGTCCATATCATTTCTTTCTATTTTTTAGTAGAGACGGGGTCTCGCTCTTGCTCAGGCTGGTCTCGAACTCCTGAGCTCAGAACGATCCGCCCGCCTCGGCCTCCCAGAGTGCTAGGATTACAGGCGTGAGCCACTGCGCCCGGCCAGTTTTTGATTCTTAAAATAACTCCTTCCAGCAGGATCACCAAGCTGATCACCGCACTTCTCCACAGATCCCGAGGGCCCTAGATGGCATCACCAGAACTCCTGCAGGTTTGGTGTGTCAGACGTGACCGCTTACTTCCCACAAACTCTTATGTCAGGACAAGATAGTGGTGTTTTCAAATAACATATTTTTTAACAATCAAAATGGGGGAGAAGCAGCACCCCAATTAACTAAGATTGAGTTGTGCTGCAGCAATCCCGGGGATGCTGCTGAGGGTCTCCCAAGTGCCCCATCCCTCGGGCAGGGACAGGGGAGTGGGGGTGGGGGCAGAGCTGTGCTCCCCGCTCCTGAGCATTTCCAGCCCGGCGCGACCTCTGAAAAGGTCGGACTAGGCTCTGTTTGAAAACCATCAGACAGGTGGCAGCCGGGGGGAAAGACCAGAAGCACCGGGTGGTGCCCTCGGTGGCGTTTTGGGCGGCTACCCTCTCCCCCTTGGTGGCCAACCATCACCCCTAAGAGGTCTGTTTTGCCCAAAAAGGAAATGCATTTTGGCCCTGTTTAGACTGGTTTCATTGACAAACAGGACAGAGAGCAGCTATGTGCCTTTCTTCTACCGTGCTGCTAATTTTAGAGTCGAGTTTTTTTTCCTGTGCTCGGGAGAGACTGAAGGGCGCCAGGATGTCCTGTCACAGGACGAGGAAACGCCTGCTATTACCTGTTATGCAAGCGGACCTCGATCCCAGCACCCGGCCGAGGTGGGGCGGGTAAGGGGGTAGGATGCTCATAAAAAGAGGCAGGGAAAACACATGGGATCACAGGGTGGGGAGGACACAGGAGGATTCCGCACAGCCAGAAGGGGACTCTGTTATCCTAGAATGGGGAGGGGGCAGGGGGTCTGTGCTTTTGTTTGTTCATTCCACAACCTCTCTGGGCACCAGTGCTGCGCTCAGCACCATGCCCGGGCTGTGACAGGACCATCCTGTCCCTCAGGGCGATGGACCCTCTTCCCTGCCCTGAGCCCCAGTAAGAGCAACTGAGGTGTGGAGAGCCTGCCCTACAGGCGACACTGCCCACAATCAGCCTCTCCTCACCCGCGTGGTTGCGCAGAGCTCCCAGTCTGCTAGGAGACCTGCCACACACCTTCTTCTACCTCTTTCATTCTCTTCCCTTCCATCCTCTGCCGTCCTTCTCATTGCCTCTTCTCTTTTCTCCACTGTACCTCTGCTCTTTCTTGTTCTGTGGTCTTATTGATTTGGGCAGATAGGCACAGGCAGGGAAGGAAAGGAGCCTTGAATGGGGTCAGGGCAGCTGACATATGAAAGGTAAGAAGGTCATTCCAGCTTCCGATTACTGCAGCCACTGTATGGCCATGGCACCACACACTTGAGCAACTCCTGGAGCAGGGTGGAAAGCTGAGGGGCCAGTTTTGTAGCCACTTAGCTCAGGAGGCTCCTTAGCTCTCTATGGCTCTTGAGAATGTTCCAAGCTCTCAAGTGTGTCCTGGTGGAGCACCGGCTCCAGAGCAGACTGCCTGGGTTTGCTCCTGGCTCTGCTTCTGGTCAGCCAGGAGTCCCTGGGTGAGTCCCTCCACCCCCTGGTGCTATCTGTGTGGTAGGGAGAGTGACCACCCAACCCATGGGGGTGCTGTCTTCAGTGACGCACGCTGGGGTTGTTCTAACTTTTCCCCATGGTCCTGCTGAGTGACACCCACACTGAGAAGCCCTCAGTCCAGAGTGTGGCCAATATACTCCTTGGTGCAGAACCTGGGCTCTCCACTCAGGCCTGGGTGAGCGCTGAGGCATCTGGAAAGCCCCGCTAGGCACTCCTGCCATCCACCCCAGGTGGGCAAACTGTTCTTCTCGGTGGGGACTCTGCCAGGCTCCAAGTGTTCCTGCAATAATACCCTCCTGCCTGCTCCCCTGGTTATCACACGGGTACCCTGGGCCTTGCTTTCTGTCACCCAGGACTAACCAACCAAGCCTGGCCTGAAGATGACATTTTTAGATGGGACAGTCTAGTGGCTGGCCACACAGAGCTCTGCAGTTCAGTCAGGGGCACCTTTAAAGAGCAACTCCTCGGCCACGACTGCAGCAGCGCTGTCTAGCGGAATCCAGTGTGAGAACACCACAGCCATGCCCAGGGCTCAATGTGGTGAGTCACAGCCCTCCCCTGGGTCAGCGCCCACATGGCACTCTCCTGCGTCTGTGTGAGGATCTGTGGCATCCTCGCTACAAGAACACTGGCTTAGCAGGGTCCCCTCTGCTGGAGCTGGGGCCTGGCACATGAGAGCAATCCTGGTGACAAAGGCCCTGCTTCCTGCCTGCTTCTGCCTTTAAAACAATCCCTCTTCTGTTTACGTCGCATTCTCACATGTTTAGCCAACTTCTAATCCTTTTTGGAAGACGGTGGCATGTAACCAAAAAAATCCCCATCAGTACCTCAAGGACACAAGAAATCGGTGCCTTGGATGGCACCAACCTGTCTCCATGGTAACCAGCGACATTCTGAGAAAAAGCTGACTTGCAGAAGTGAACAGCTTTATGTTTCTTCTGAATGGCCTTCAAAGTGGTGTTTAGGTTCTCCTTGAGACACTCTCCAACTACTTAGAATCATCATGGAAGCCAACCAAGAGGCCCAAGCCCTTGTGCTATGCAGAGAGTCTTGTTCCTCCCGAGTAGGGAAACCTGCACTTGTTCACTTCTGACCTCAGTCTCTACAGCTGGCACCTCAGAGTTCACGCCACCAGCGAACCGCGATGTTTTGCTGCGCATGTTACCACAGCTGACAGACACAAATGTCCACCAGGGCCACTTCCAATGCTGGGCTCCGGGACGTTCTTTATGTCCCGGCTCAGCCAGCTCCCTCTTCGTGCACAGGCCTCTCAAGTGCACGTGGATGACACTAAGGGTGTGTTTGCTGTGGACCCTGTCAAAAGCTCCCAGCAGCCTTGCCCAGTTTCGTGTCTGCGGGCTTCCTTCTCCACTTCCGGAATGCTGAGGTTTGTTCTCACGAGGCAAACCTTACACACACTAGAGGCCCCTTAGTCCACCCCCAGGGATGCTGACTGATCAGTCCTCAAGCGGTCATTGGAGCTGAGAAGCACTTACTGAACTGGCATCTCGCGAGCTGGAGAGATTTCCGCTGTTTCCTTAGACGCAGGGATCTTCTCTGAGAAATATTCGATTTCTTGTTTCCTACAAGCGCTTTGCTTGGCCTGGATCATTCACTTTCTGTCTTCTGTCCTCACTCGCCAAGCAGCAGTCTCCACCCAGCCACCCCTGCCCGTCTCTTCCTTCCCTTCCATCTTCTCCGACTGCGGAGACTGCTGATTGGCTTCACGCTCCCGTGGAAGCCCACGATGGTGGGAATCCTATCCCCCTCCTCTCGCTTTTCCCCTCCCAGAATCTCTCCCTGAGAGAGAATCACTTGGATCTCCTCCTCTTCCTGCTCACAGTGGAAACTGCCAGCCACAGCGGGGCCTCCGGACGCCCGCTAATCCGCCTCCCTGCAAGGCTCCTCTCAGCGCGCTGGCCCGGCACTGCCTGCTAGTTCTGCAGCCCTATGAAGAGCACCAGGGGTCAGCCCCAGGGTCCCTTCACTCATGCCACCTGTGTGTGTATGTTTGACAGTCCCTCCAAAAGGAAGGCCTTGTGACAGAAGCTGAAGCCCCGGGAAGCATGCAGGAAGGAAAGGAGAGGGGAAAGGCCGGCGGGGCTGGCCGAGCTGTAATTCACACCGCCCGCGGCTGGCTCACAGGAAGAGGCTGTTTGCTTTGGCAACATAACTTCATGAAGATGGAATTGATTCCATGTGCACAATTCAGTGTGTTTGCTGAAACTCTTCCCTTAGATTTGTTTCTAAAAAACTGATTAACATCACTGAAAAGTTTTGGGAGAAAAATCTTTAGGGGAAAAGACAATGGGAGAAAGGGACCTTCACATTAAGATGGTGACAGAAATACTCGAAGCCAGCCCAGCCCTCCCTCCCCACCACCTGCCCCAAGCAGGGAAGTGCCTGGGTGTGAAAGGCCGCTTTACTCCAGAGCACCATCCACAGTGTGGTGCAATTACCCAGTGGACTCAACGGCCTTCTTACCAATGTCAGAGATGCACAGTGAGTGTGTGTGGCCACACGTGCCTCTGTGTTCTCATGTTCTCATTTGCTTTTTACTGCTGACACGCAGAACACATGGAAGATACCCTCATACCACATGTCTGCTTAGTACATAGACTCTGCCAGTTGGTGCAGTGTTTGGACAACTGTCAACCACAGGAGGCACACGGTGCTAACAGCTGTGCCCCGAGCTGCGTCCCTGGCCAGCCCCATCCTCACACCTGTGTGCTCAGGACCACACAGGTGCCTGGTGAGGTGCAGGGCCTGGGCCCAGTGTCCTAGAGAGTCCTCTGTGTCGCACTGGTGTCTGAGAGGGTTGTTCTAACTGCATAAACTCTTTCTCTGTCTACACGTATTCTAAGCTGAACCAAAGCAAAACAGAAGCCAACATTGGTCTTTACACAAAGTAAGTGATGTAAATATAAAATTTTAGTTAACCTTTTTCCACACAAGGTACAGGCCTAAAATATTCCTTTCCACTTACTCTGGCAACAAAAATGCCAAGGAGAGTGCAGCCTCTGAATTGCACCACCAGTTAGAGAAGTGAGACACCTGGAACTCTGCTCAAAACTAGCCCAGTGTCACTCGTTGCTAGATTTTCAACAGCTTTCAAGGCTAATAATGAGAGGTGGGGACCTGCCTTGTAAACAGGACCTCCCTGTTAGGCTTAGCATTGACACCTGATCCATGGTCTTCAACACTTTTCCAACCTGTACTTTTAGGACGTAGGTAGCTATGCCTAGGGCATTTGTGCACATGTGAATTTATACTTCTTTAATCAATCTATCTGCACTCAGTATTCTTTCACCTTACATATTATTAATAAAAAATAGCATTCTCAGAAGCAGATACAGCTCTGAAACCTGAGTTTGTGTACATGGTACATGGTAAGGAATATAGCTAATCACAGGGAAGAAAGCAATCAATAGGTTAAAACAGCCTACCCTATTTTCAAAAGCACTTGATACTGATCTTAAGAAAATCATTAACCAGAATAGAGAATCCAGAAATAAACCCACACATTTATACTGAACTCATCTTCGACAAGGGTGCCAAGAACATACAACTGGGAAGGTGACAATCTCTTCGATAAATGGTGCCAGGAAAACTGGACATCTATATGTAGGAGAATGAAACTAGACCCTTATTTCTCACCATATACAAAAATCAAATCAAAATGGATTAAAGACTTAAATCTAAGACCTGAAACTATGAAACTACTGAAAGAAACCATTGCGGAAACACTTCAGGACATTGGTCTGGGCAAGGGCTTCCTGAGTAATACCCCAAAGCACAGGCAGCCAGAGCACAACTGAGCAAATGGGATCACATCAAGCTAAAAGGCTTCTACACAGCAAAGGAAACAATCAACAAAGTGATGAGACAACCCACAGAGTGGGAGAAAGTATTTGCAAACTACCCATCTGACAAGGGATTAATAACTAGAATATATAAGGAGCTCCAACAACTCAATAGGAAAAAATCATATAATCTGATTAAAAATGGGCAAAGGATCCGAACAGACATTTCTCAAAGGCAGACATAAAAACGGCCAACGGGTGTATGAAAAAATGTTCAACATCATTAGTCATCAGAGAAATGCAAATCAAAACTAGAGTGAGGTATCATCTCACCCCAGTTAAAATGGCTTTTATACAAAAGACAGGCACTAACGAATGCTGATGAGGATGTGGAGAAAGGGGAACCTCGTACGCTGTTGCGGGGAACGTTAATTAGTGCGACCGCTATGAAGAACAGTATAAAGGTTCCTCAAAAAACTGAAAGTAGAACTGCCATGTGACCCAGCACTCCCACTGCTGGGCACATACCCACAGGAGGGGATTCAGTATGTGGAAGAGACACCTGCACCCCCAGGTCTACTGCAGCACTATTCACAATAGCCAAGATTTGGAATCAACTAAGTGTCCATCAACAGAAAATTGGATAAAGGAAATTGTGATGTATATACACAACAGAATATTATAAAGCTACAAAAAATGAAATCCTGCCATTTGCATCAACATGGATAGAACTGGAAAACATCATGTTAAGTGAAAGAGGGGCCAGGAGGCCAGGCTGCTGTCCTGCCTACATGCTGTGTGAACTTGTTCCACGGTTTAACATTTCCACCATTTGTTCAGAGTTTGGAGAGCCTTCTCCACACGCCCGAACCCCGAGGTATGGCAAGGCCTGATGAACGCCACCCTCTGGGAGCACGTGCCCATGCCCTCGCTCCCTGCCCCCCCAGGCACAGCGATGGATCCTGTCTTCATTCCCCGGAGAGGACTGCCAGCTCCCCAAGGACAAGTCAATGGTGCCTAAGCCACCTGTGTGCGCTTTCGCTGATGCCACTTGTGGCCCTGGCACAGAGGGGAGGCTGAGTGGGTCTGTTGCATAGAGGCACACGCGACTAATGCAAATGGGTCCTCGGGAATCAGCGTATCCTTCTACAAGCCTTGTAAGGTGCCAGGGTAGCAGCACCAGCTCCAATGCAGCATCTAGGCAAGCCTGGCCGGTGGGTTCCCACCCCTCTGATGGGTTTGGTCACTAAAAACCTTAGGTTGGCATCCCCCCGCCTCCTCTGCTGCAGACCTGCACTGCATTCTATTCTGCTTCACGTACTTGAACGTGCCTCGAACGACTCACTGGACAAGTAACTGCGGAGAGCCTTCTTGGGGAAGTGGCTCACGCTCCAGCCCCAGGGAGCCTGCCCCCCAGGGGCTACGGCAACAATGGCAGCTGGAGGAGGCGAGGCACTGTGAGGCAGGCAGGGGTACTTTGGGCTGGGCCCTGAGGGGCTGGGGACAGGAGGGAGCCCCACCTCCCCAGGCTGGTCAAGCCAAGGGACAGGAGTGCGGGGCAAGTCGGGAGCAGGTGGAGCTGGCAGCTCAGAGGAGCAGAAAGGGGCCGGGATGGCTGTGGTGTGACGGAAGCAGGGAAGTCAGGAGTGCTGGACACCAGGCAGGGCCACCAGGCCGAGGTGCTGTGGGAGAAGTGTATCAAATCATTAACGTCCTCGGCAAGGCCCAGCAGCACAGCCAAGGAAACCCAGATATATGAAGCCTGTGTCCCACTATCACGCCCACCTTCCACAAGAGGAAGTGCCTGTTAGCAGAAGAATCTAGAATTAGTTGTATTTTAGTCTTTTAAAGTGTTTTATTATAAAACATGTACACAAAGGAATCAGTAAAACACACATGCACTGTTGCCAACCTAAGCAGAGGAACACTGAGAAGCCTCTCTCCTCCCCAGAGGTGACTGCTGGGCCAGGCCCTCCGTATTTCCGTACAGCTTTATTCTTGCTCTCAATTTTCCTAAAAAGCAACCTGTGGAGCCGAGCCTGTTTGAACTGTGTACATATGAACTGTTCCGTGTGTCCCTTGCAACTTCCCGACTTCCTCCCTGGCCACCACCAAGTCTTGGAGACACCCTGGTGACATGGGGCTCACACCGTCCACTGCTCCCCCGCCCCCCCCCGATGGCTGTCCGCTGCTGGGCCGTCCAAAGCCTGCCCGTCTACTGTGGACGTGCATTTTGAAGGTGGCTGATTGGGGCCGGGCCCGTGTGTGAGTTTCATTCAGCTACACTCCCCGTGTGTAACTGCGGGTCCCAGGGCAACACTATCTTGTCTTCTGAGTGGCCGAGTCAGCAGAGCCCCTCGACGGTGAAGGCAGCTCCCTCTGCTCCGCACTCGTGCCAATGCCCGTCTCCTGCCCTTCCAGTTTCTGCCAGCCGGTGGCGAGCGCATCTTAGTCCACTCCAGAAGGTTCAGGGTCAGCTCCTCCAATCAAGTTCTCATAATTCACAAATCTCCATGAAAATATCTTGCAATGAAAGTACTGCCGGGTCCTCTCTCTCTATGCACCAGTGATGGAAACTGACACCCAAGTCAGACGGCAGAGCTGCGAGGGATCAGCCCTGCTCAGCGTTTACCCTGGAGGCCAAGGGGGGGGGGTGTCCGATTCCTTCACACTGTTCCATTTTGATAACAGATGGTGTGAAACTGGAGCTGAAGCCACATGACGGCATCGGCATGCTTCCGCAGGGTAGATGCTGAGAAAAGCCACTGCTGTCTGGGTAGACCCTTCTGATCACACCGGCCTCTGGTCTTGCATCGCCTGTCCTGCTGGGCCTCAGCTCCCCACCCACAGCTCCCACTGCACCCGCTGCCAGCCGCCCTCCCCAAGCCTCTCATCCCAGACGCACACCGGCACCCGACACCTGCCCTGCTCGCCCACGCACCTGCCCTGCCTCCTGCGCCATCTCTTCTGAGTTTCGAAACAAGCATACAAATTCCCTCGGCTGACAAAAGTGCCCAAGACATCGTCACAAACGAGAGCACACATGCTGCATGTGCTTTCGTTTTCACTGCACAAAACACAAGCTGTAATTCCTTTACACACTGACGCAAAACCCAGACCACAGAACCGTAAGCAGAGGATACACTCTTCACTGGTAGAGAAATGGCACACGTTTCCTTTAGTTAGTACGAGTCACAAATAGGATGTTATTCTGGATAGAATGGAAGTGTCCGGGAGCTTTCCATTTATAAAGACTCCACAGAGTATTATAAAGAACTAACATAGTGATTAGTCCCTGTCATTGTTTAGGACAGAATGGAGAGAGAGTTCATACTCTCTGAAGGGTACATTGAGGATGAGAGACAAGTGCTTGGGTGCCTAAGAAAGTCAAGGCTGTTACCTGTCACTCATCCTGTGTCTCTGTGTCTCTGTCTCTCTGTGTCTGTCCTTCTGTCTCTGTCTGTGCTCTCTCAGGTTGCCCTTTGCTCTGTGGCCACACAGGGATGTGATGACTGGGCTTCCTGAGGAAGGCAGGGGAGGCCGCTGGGAGTAGAAAGACCATCATGCACAGACACATGGGTGCCAACAGGCAGGCCTGGTGGAGGGACAGCAGGGGGCTCAGTGTGGCCAGAGCCTGGGGAGAGATGTGGATGAGTCTGAGAGGGGCTGGAGAGTTTGATCTCGTCCAGTCCAGGTTACAGAGAGTCTCTGGCACTTTGGTTACAAGAAACAGACTCACCCAGGTCAGCCTGATGGACAGAGGTAGGGTTGTTGGTGGGGGAGGGGAGGAGGGCCAGGGCAGCCCACCCAGGCCTTTGCTTCTGTCGCACCTGGCTGGGTCACAAGACCACCACACCAGAGTCAGATGGTTTCCCCCTGGAGCCAGATACCTAGAAATAATTTCATATCGAAATTTTCTTTTTTTAGAGACAAGGTCTCACTCTGTCACCCAGTGGTATCATCACAGCTCACTGCAGCCTCCAGTTCCCAGGCTCAAGTGATCTTCCCACCTTGGCCTTCCAGTGCTGGAATACAGGCGCGGCCTACCACGTTCTGCCTTCCATGTTGGAATTAAGCAGACACACATCACCCCTCCACAGCCACCAGATCCAAGAGTCCTAAGAGCCCACAGAAGGCTCAATCAAAGGCAACTCAACACTAAGTAACTGCACCATAAAACAGGCCTGTCACTCATTCTAGGAGGACAGAGGGTTAGGGAAAGAAAGGGAACTTGCCTTTCGGTGTGGGCTCTGAATCGAGTTTCTGAAGTCCTTCCCTGCTCAGCACAGGCCTTCTAAATACTTCTCTTTCCATGCAGGTTTTGTCCTGGTCATTGGGCTGGTGACTTTCTACAGAATCGGCCCGTATACCAACCTCTCCTGGTCTTGCTACCTGAACATTGGTGCCTGCCTTCTGGCCACCCTGGCAGCAGCCATGCTCATCTGGAACATTCTGCACAGGAGAGAGGACTGCATGGCGCCCAGGGTGATCGTCATCAGCCGTTCCCTCACCGCAAGGTTCCGCCGAGGGCTGGACAACGAGTACGTGGAGTCACCGTGCTGAGTCCCCTCCTCAGGGCTGTGAAGATCCCGTCACAGGAGAGTCTAGCAGCCGAGGGACTCTGCCAAGTCACTGTCTCTGCCTGTGCACAGGCAAGTGCCGAGTCTGGGTTCCCCATGTACACACATGTACGATACACATGTATCTTTACTGTGTTTTATGTATACATATATATATATATATATAAAAAATATGTCTATACATGACGTGCACCATGACCTTCCCAGGTTAGTACACGTGGCTTCACACGTACGCATGTATCAAGGGTAGAGACCAGAATCTGAGACACGGAGCGGGAGCGCGTGGCTGCCCAGCTCTCCTCCGTGGTTGGGATTAATTTATTCTGCGTCTGCTGGGAGCGGCATCCCCAGTCACAGTTTACTAGGGTAAAGCAGAAGACCCAGGCGGATTTTCTCGAAATATCCATGATATTCCTTGAGTGAGTCAGAATTATAAGCAGAGAGTACGGTTCTATGACAGAAGCATGTTAGTAGTATATGTCTTGCTCCCAACTGTTTTTCTTTTTCTAAGTTAAAATAAATGCAAACCTCTTAACTCTGTCTAAAACTTGTGTTTTGTCCATCTACACTGCCACATGAGTGAAGAGAATTTGCTCAATTTTTCTGTAATTTTCTCAGGCTGACATAAAGGGTTGAGATGACCTTTTCAAAGACCCAGTGGAGCACCTGCCCTTGTTCACGTTTCCGTTCGACCGAGTCCCAGAGTCCTTGTTCCTGCAGACTCTGGAAACTGTGGCCACGTGATGGCAGATCAAAAACTAATAGAATAAGAGGGAAGAAGTCTATGTGCTTTAAAAAAAAAAATTCAAAGAGATTGGTTCACTTTTTTCTCCAAGAAAAATCTTCGACCTGTCTTCAGCTGAATACCTTGTGGGCTACAAAATGCCCCCATGATCCACACTGATTCCAAGTAACAGCAGCAATTCCACATCTCGTCAGTCTGCAAGAGGCACATAAGCCATAGCTCCACAGGTAGGCAGAAAACATCAAAGATCTATACCTCAGGGGTCGGAACCTGGAACTCAGAACCCAGCCTGCCTGACCGCAAGCCTAACCACGGTCCTGTGCCCGGCCTGGGTGCCTCCTCTGACCGAGAGCTGCGCCACTGGACTGCACAGCTGCCTGGACGCAGGGATCACTGTGGGCAGCTGCCAGACAGGACAGTGACACTGGGGTGGCAGGAATCGTGCAAAGCCAGGGCCTGGCCACCTGGCTGTCCTTCCTTGAGTAAATGCCTAGCTTTGCTGCTTTTGACCTTCCAGCAAACGTTAAGGTGATCAGTTTAGATTCTGAAGGCCATGTGGCCCCAGGAATTTGTCTTCAACTGACAGTAACTGAAACGCGTTTATGGACCGACCACCTACGACACACCCGGCATACAGTGTGGAGAAAACAGGATTCGCCTCTCGGGTCAGCACAGGAACGCAAACAGCTGGCGCTTAGTTTCCCCCACTTGATTTCTTTCCTACAAGGGATTTTTATTTCTAATCATATGCTAAAACTAATTGTTTCTTTTTTTAAAGAATAATGGGATATTTAAAACACCGTACAATTTCGCTCATATTTTGTACGTGACTATTAACTGTACGTTGAAATTCTAACACCGGCCGTGAAGTCGGCCATGGGCTGCAATCCATCCACATCAGGTGAAAAGTCCTCGAGGAGAGGCCGGGCCGTGCCAGTCTCTCCGGCACGTTCACACGGAGAAGTCCTCTCTCGTCTGCACGGCCAGTGCAGGAAAGGCCCTCCATGAGGTGGGGAAGGGGTTTTGGCCACTGTCTCAGCAGGACAGGGGGCCAGGACGTGCGTCCCGTCGGTACGACAGGAATCACCACTGCAAGATGAGGGAGGGTTCGCTGCCGGTGACTTAACTGCGCACCCTTCTTTTCCCACTTTCGTTTCATTCTTCAATAATTTTTTTGCCCTTCGGAAATTAAAATCTGTCAAATGTACTAGTGAGGAATTTCTGAATTCTCTCAAGAACAGAGAGGAAGGCTGTGTTTGTAGACAGCCTCTGATTGACAACTTCTTTCAGAGCAATTGGAATTGTGTTTCACCTTACGGTTTTTATCATTTAGTATCGAAACATTTTCTGTTTAGGAGCAATTATTCCCAGAGGGATGGGTATTACAAATATTTAGCAACTCAAGAACTTCTGACCAGGAAGCATCTAGACCACTTTAAAATAAGCCAAAACAGGCCGGGCATGGTGGCTCACGCCTGTAATCCTAGCACTCTGGGAGGCCAAGGTGGGAGGATCGTTTGAGCTCAGGAGTTCGAGACCAGCCTGAGCAAGAGCGAGACCCTGTCTCTACTAAAAAATAGAAAGAAATTAATTGGACAACTAAAAATATATACAAAAAATTAGCCGGGCATGGTGGCGCATGCCTGTAGTCCCAGCTACTCGGGAGGCTGAGGCAGGAGGATCGTTTGAGCCCAGGAGTTTGAGGTTGCTGTGAGCTAGGCTAACGCGACAGCACTCTAGCCCAGGCAAAAGAGTGAGACTGTGTCTCAAAAAAATAAAAATAAAAAATAAAATAAAATAAGCCAAAACAAATGAATAACCGCCCGAGAGGCTCCCAGCACCAGAGGCCAAGAGCTGGCTTACCTGCCCCCATACCCAGCTGTGCATCACTGAGCACCCCTGCTGTGTGGCACAGTGCGCCAAGTGTGCCCTGACTCTGCACGCCTGGTGGCACTTCAGTGAGTGGAAACACCAGGAAATACACCATGACGCAGTCACAAAAGAGTTAATGGTTTTAAAAGTCTTACTTAGAAGGAAGGCATAAAGAAAGGAACGATCCTAAGAGGTGTGCTTGTCATCTTTTGACATCTCAGAAAACAGAGTCCTCACCTTTTGATGAGTTTGATAGATTTGAAAGCTTCGTCCATGTCGCCGATGGTGACGAAGAAGCTGAAGTTGAGCATGGCGTCCCGAGTGGGCTTGTCGCAGTCCTCCAGCCCGGTGAAGTCCCGCAGGGGTCTCCTGGCTACCATCTGGGGGACATGCTGGTACCCAGAATCTGACCTGTCTTCTCCATCTCCTTCTCCGGGCTGAACGACAAAGGGCCCCATTTGTGTCAATTCCCAGGCAAAGCCAGTGCCTACGCCCAGTCTATTCTTCTAGACTCCTGCCAGTTATGGGGACCCCACCTGCAGACAGAGACTCAGCAACAGGCCATGGGGTCCCTGCCAGAGCCACTGAAACCCTTAGGGTCACTGGAAACTATCATCACTTGGGGTCTGGTTTCAGATAATGAATACCATGAACTTAATTTTTAGTCTCTAACCCACTAACATCAAATTTTCAATAGTTAAAAATGGCTGTAACAGTTCCCATCTCTCAGGTTTGTTTTTGTCAACCATAAAGACTTTTACTAGCTATAGGTCAAGTCAGACATGCATACTTATCTGCAAGGTCTCTTAAAAGTAAGTACTAGGTGCATGATTTCAGGTAAAATTTTCTGAAACAACAACCCAGATTAGTTGTGTATCCTCCACTGGTGTTTGTCTGAACAGTCATCAGCTGGGTCTGGCATCCCCCATATAGGCACAAAGAAGCAGATACATTCCTATGGGCCCTGACTGAGAACACAGACTCACAGTACTCAGGGCCAGCCTCCTGGCCTGGGTATGTTTTTATACTCAACACCTTGAAACAGGAGCTACTGAGGGGATGCTGCCTCACCACAGGCCCACATCCTCTTTATCATGGCTCCTTCCTCCCTGCAGGTCAGGGCAAGAGCCCCACCTCATGCCTACTGCTCTCTCTCTCTGCAGGTCCCATTTCTCTGACATGCACGTGCCTTCCCCTGTGTAGAGGGGACCATGACACCCTCCTTGGACCAGGGTTCCCTATAAGTTACTGGTCTTTCTTGTATCTGCTTCTACGCTGTGCCTTTTTTTTTTTTTTTTTTAAAGACATGGAATCTTGCTCTGTTGCCCAGGCTGGAGTGCAGTGGCACGATCAAAGCTCGCTGCAGCCTCGAACTCCTGGGCTCAAGCAATTCTCCTGTCTCAGCCTCCCGAGTAGCTGGGACTGCAGGTGCATGCCACTGTGCCTGGCTTCCACGTGACTTCTTGAAGGGTCACTTTGGCACCTGCCTCCCCAGCTCAGTCCATCGGCTCCTCGTCTCTCTGCTCCTTTACAAGCTGACCTGCAGCCCTGGTGAACAGGCCTCAGGGAGGAGACAGCACTTGACCAGGACCCTAAAAAAACTGGTGGGATCTTGTCAGCCTCAGCTGCAGATGGGGAGCCCCCTCCAGACACAGCACAGAGCATAAACAAAGGCCCTAAGGCAGACCTTGGATCAGGGTGGCTTGAGTTTAGAGGCCATGGGTCACACCAGGCAGGATGCTGAGAGCTGAAGAGTTTGGGCTAATTCTGCACTAAGTGTATTAATTCTGCATTAACTGTCAGAAAATGTCCATGCACAAAAACAGCAGAGAATTCCTACCTGCTCTGGCTTGACTTCCTGCAGCAGCATCAGCCTTGGTGCAGATCTAACGAGAGGCCAGCTGGCTGTGTGAGCCCTCCCGGGTCTCGTAACCCACCACACCCTGTTCACCTGCCTGGGCTGTCATGCTGGTCCTCACCAGAGCCCTTTAAGGGAGGGATGGATTACGCCGTGTCACACACACTGGAGCAACCTGCCACCATCACACGGTGCAGGGGCTGGGGACTCTCACACCTACCGCCCTCGAACGTGAAGGCACAGGAAGCCCTGGAGACCAGGCTGCGGAGTCTGAATGTGGCAGGTCATCTGAGTGAGGCAGCCGTACGGAGCAGAAGTGCTCCATGGCTGTTCTTCACCAGCACTTTAAAGGCTGCGTTGATCGAACTCCCCATACTGCAAACATTGGGAACCCAAGTATTTTCTACATCAAAAACACCCACAGAAACAGCTGCCCACGTCATATGCCAAGCCAGGACCAGAACTGACCGGCTCCTCTGCAGCTACGCTAAGTGCCAGGCACCCTGCTCAAAGAAAGAGATGGCACCAAGCGTCTCGGGCTTCCCAGTGAACCTGGTGAAAATGCATACGCTAGCTGAGCAGAAAGTAGCAGTGCATGGACAGTCGCAGCTTGAAATAAAGAAGGAAAAGGACCTGGGGAAACTACAAAGTTAAGGTAACAAAACAATTGAGTGGGGTCTGTACTTACAACTGCGTCATACACGCCTCCTCTCTGGAACAACAACTAGAGTGGTGGGAACATAAAGGAAGATGAGAAATGAGAGAAAAGGAAAGACACATAAACGTGTGAAGAAACAGAAATCCACCGTGTGAAATCAATGGGGAAAAATTCAACAGAAAGAATTTAAAATATTTTTCACAACTTTTTGAGTTCTCAATGAGAAATTAAAGCACATAAGGAACACAAAAGAAGAATGAGATTCATTAAAATGCCAGTGTGGTGACACTAACCTATTAAAAACAAGAGCATCAGGAGCCACGCACTGATGCGGAGCAGGCCCTCCACGTGGTACGTGGCACGGGAACCTTCCAGCCCACACAAAGACAAGCCCGTTTCGAGGAAGGCAGAAGTGCGCATGCAGACTGCTCACCGTGCCACCTCCAGTGGCTGTGCAGCTTGCTTTATCTGTGACATGGGGACACTGGAACCAACTGTGCCCAGATTCACCCTTGTTCTGAACAGTGAAATCACTGTGCAAAAGGTTCCAGCAGAGCCCGAGAACCAGAGACCTGCACACGCCTGGCCACATAACTGTCACACATTGAGGGGCAGTACCTTCCACTCTGTGTCCTTTACATCAAATCCTTTTAAAGTAGCTAATAGCCCTGGGAAAAGTGTGGGTGGAGCCATCAGAATTGCTTTTGACTGTGGCAGCTTATACAGCAAAGCTGGCGTTAGCTTCTGTGGCCACGTAGAAATGATTACACACACATAGACCTACATGTCTCTCCTCTTCTCTAAATGTCCCTCTGGGACATTCTCCCCTGTCCCAGTTTAAGAGCCCTCCGACCCCACCTTTGGTTACAAAAGTGACACCTGCTTCTTGTAGAAAGAGTCTCACTGTCACCCAGGCTGGAGTGCAGTGGCGTGATCACAGCTCACCGCAGCCTCGAACTCCTGGGCTCAAGTGATCCTCCAGTCTCAGCCTGCTGAGTAGCTGTGACTACAAGGGCACCACCACACCCAGCTAACTTTTCAATTTTTTGTAGAGATGGGGTCTTGCTATGTTGCCAAGGCTGGTCTCAAACTCCTGGCCTAAGGCAATCCTCCTGTCTCAGCCTCCTGAAGTGCTGGGATTACAGGCATGAGCCACTTTGCCAAGCAGGAATATGTAATTTTAGAATAGCAGATAGAATGGAAAACAGAAAAGCTGAAAGGTGTCAAGGCTTTAGTGGGAAAAGCCAAGAGGGGAGGGCACGAGTCCTGGCCCTGAGTCATGACAAGAGCTCCTTCACCAGATGACACTGCTCATTGTGTGACTTCTGTCTATCCTGAGAGCAAAACCACTTCTCCCAACTTGTCCCAGCACAAGAGGCCCCAGTGTTTGGGATTTTGGGTGACACATCATAGCAGATGGCTGAGCTTCTTTACTGAATGGAGAGCCCTGTGGGACTCGAGGGCTAACTCGTACTTCAGGGCCCTGGGGCGCTTACAAGAATATAGCCAACCAAGGGAGCAGAACAGAAAACACCTGTGCGCGTTTCATGGGGTTTGTACCTTTTTTGTGAAGTAATAATGGGGCGCCTGCATCCCCAGAAGAGTCTGGTAGGCGGGAGGCCGCGGGAAGCTGTCATGAAGCAAGGGGCCACGCTCTTCGGAAACGAAGAATGACAGAATCAAAACCTCTGCCTGGGAGAGAAAGAAAACATTGCTGTTTTCAGTTTGGCGATATGATTTTCTATTTTGCTCCTACTTTCCATTTTTACTGCCAGAATATTTACACATCAGCAGGAAGCAGAGAGCGGAGCAGGTGTGCACAGGAGAACGCGCTCTTCTCCTCGGGGCATGTGGCCGCTACGCGTGTCTCTACCAGGTGTTCTCAACCTTTTTTTGGCTCCACTTTGGAAACACTAGCTCACCTTCTGGGACGACACACCTTGTCCAGGTTGCAACCACTGGGCCCTTCGAGTGACTGCTTTTCTTATAGCAAAAACTAATCAGTCCACCCTGAGTCGGTGACTAAAACCCACAAGAGCACTTGTGTTTAAAAGTTCTCCCCTTCAGTTTGCTTACTCTGATTTAAAAATCAACAATACCAACAACAAAAAGTGTCTCTACTCTGCTTCCAAGGAACAGGGAGCACACAACAGAGAAACTAAGTGCTGCGGTGCACCTGCCACACAGGATTTGCAACCAGAGGGTCAGGACTGCACGTTCTCCCCTGCAGCTGCTCTGACCAGGAGCTAGCGAGAGCGTGCTCCACAGCTGCGCCATCGGGCGGGTAAAGAGCAGGGACCGGTGAGAGGTGAACGGGAAGGGGAGCCTGTCCCTCTACCATGGCGCGAATCCTGTGATTGCGAATCACTGTCACAAAAGGCAAGAGAGGTACTTGGTCCAACTGCCCTGACGGGGCCCACCTCTCACTGGCTACCCTTCGTGTGCTCCTCACCGTCACCCGGAGTCACCACCACGTCTTCTATTGTGCAGACACCGCCAGATGCCTCTGGCATTTTGTTTCTCCCATTCCAATGACAGAGATGCCACCTCAATATATTCTATCATTTGGCATTTCAGAATCAAGGACTGGATTTGCTTCTGAAAATCTCAGAGTGTTGACACGGACTGCAGATAATCTGAGGGTGCCAAACTCTTCCATCCTGGTAAGGGAACTCCTTTGGCATGGAGTCAAGTCCTCAAGTTTTAGGCCGGCTGCCCTTTGCTAACTCACCTGAGGAGCCTACATGCAAATTCCTCTCAGAATGAGTGGGTCATAGAGAGGCACTCCAGGGAACATCAGATGTCCCGCAAGACACAGACTTGGAAAGCACCGGGCTCCGAGCCCCTGGTGGTGGGGAGACAGGGCCCAGAGTTAAGTTCTGAGAGCTCATCAGAGTGGAGGTGGGAGGCCCCACAGAGGCCCAGAGCTGGTGGGCGCAGAGGGCAGGGACTCAGGCACAGGTGAGTCAGACTGAGTGGGAATCGGCCTCGTTCGAGGGTTGTGGAACATCGTGGAGTGAGTGAGGAGTGCACATGCTGCCTCAAGTTCAATCACAGGATGTGCCAACACCAACAGGTTAGTTCATGTTAACTGTCTCAGTAAAGAGATGTGCCCTAGTGAGAGAGTAACATTAACAGCTGAAGTAACAAGAGAACCAAACACAACACTGGGTCAGACCAGACAGGGTAGAGCAGCCCATGGGCGTAAACCTCGGAAGGGACACACACGCCCTGACTTTTCTGCAGAGTTCAAGATGGACTTAGTGATTATAAATTCATAGAAATGGTTTCAAGTTACGGTGACACCCCCTCTGGTGGGAATTGTGAGGCAGATGGTCTACTCCATGTCAGAGAACTGTCATGACCTCTTTCTCATAAACCCCACTAGGAAGCTCTTAAGCCTGGCAGACAGTCACCACATGTCTCAACAGACCCAATGCGGCAGGTGGTACCGTGGGGCTGGCGGGGGGCTGCCTGTCTGCCGACCGCGGCTGGGCACCCTGCGCTTCCTGCACAGCAGCTTCACACACAAAAAGCCGGGGCTCGCTCTGATCCCAGAAGTGGCTCACGGGAATGCGATTCACCAGTCTCTCATCTGCGAACAGGTGGCTCCTAGAAGAAAAGGGAAGACCGGTCCTCAGCACTGAGGAGAGCACCCCGGTAACCGTCACCAATTTCCCCGCACTCATCACAGGGGTCGGCCCTGGCCATGGCCTCCACGGCACCGTGCTCCACCAGGGCCAGCCTTTGCACCCGGCACTGCACACCCTGTCGGAATGTGCACTCAGATTTTAACAAATTGGCTAAGAGTCTGAGTAAAGTCCAGTTTGAGGGGACACAGAATCACGATGCTTTGACTCTGCAGGTCTGTGGAGGGTCCCAGACTCTTCCTGTCCTTTTCCAGGACCAGTGGGCAGACCTTGCAGCAGGACGGCACCCCCTGCTGGGCAGCACTGAGCTCTGGCTCATGGGTCCGAGACCAGAGCCCAGGGCTCAGCAGCGACCCTGAGTGAGGCTAACCCTGCGCCCTTCCATCTCTAAAATTCCACGTTTTATGGGCCCAGAACTCGATGAAGTACTGTAGGGAGACAAACGTAGGGTGGCAAGGAATGGATGAGATCTCCACAGAGGGCAGGCACCTGAGGCGAGAAGCCCGAAGGCTGTAACGAACGCAGGGAGGAAGGCAGACGCTGCCAGGCAGCAAGCCGTGGTGGCTGCGCAGGAGGACAGAGGCCTGTCTTACAAACACAAACATCCCTCGCGGGTGCTACCCGCACCCCACGCCGGAGGGTCCCACAGCCACGTCCTGCCCCAGCACTGTGCAGAAAGCAGGGCCGACGTGGCCAGCTCGGTGCCCTGGACAGGCGTTCACTGAGTGCCCACAGAGTGCCAGGAACACAGGTCGGTCTCTTTGCAGCAAGACTGGCCTGGCAAGGGACGCAGTGTGGACGGGAGGAAGGTGGGTAAGACCCAAATTTGGGAAGTTGCTCATGAGGCTCCTGCGACTCACTGAAAGGGGGGCTGTGAACAGCAGACGGAGACGAGAGACAAGCGTGAATGAAGAGACACCCCAAAGCCAGGAGAACCGGAACTGGGGTACAGGCAGCAGGGAGTCAAGGAGGGATTCAAGGCCGTAGTGTGGAACCTGGGCAGCAAAGGAAAGGGGCCCCAGGGAGAGACCGGAACTCAGCAGTGAGGCTGAGGCAGCCGTCAATGTCTAAGCAGGGGGTGAAAAGTCCAAGGTGGTGTTTTCTGAAGTGGGAGACGGGGCTGCGCTAGGTGAGGGGTGAAGACATAAGTGTTCAGTGGGGTGTCAGCAGTAGGGGGGTGAGGTGGAGCCCACCAAGTGAAAGAAGCTTCCAGAAAAGGATCTGACAGGAAGGTGTGTGGTAGAGAGGCAGGGAGAATTCAGGAAGGCAGGACAGTGGATGTGTCCAGAAGGAGGGGCCTTCAGTACGAGCAAAAGTAATCAAGCATTAAAAAAAAAAAAAAAAAAAAAGACTGAAATCCATTAAGTCACCAAATCTAACATTTTTAATTCCTCTGCCCTTTTGTGAGCCACTGATTCAAGCCTGGAGGACTCTGCCTTGTGCTCCTCTGTTCTGCCGCACTTTGCTGTGTACACGCCCGCCAGGTGTCAGCCTCTCTGCGACGGGGAGCAGCTCACCCTGGCGTCCTCCTGTGCAGGGTTCGCCTTGGTTTGCAGAGCCAGTTACGGAGTGTAAGTGAAATACCGTGAGCACTTAATTCGCCATGAATGTGTTCTTAGTAGCACAGGGAACTACGAGTACATGCTACGTTAACTCCCTGAAGAAAGACAATTATTTCTTCTAGAACTACGTTCTCTATGAAGACGAATGCTCTCCCTACCAACAGAGACGCTGATGGGTCTGTGGTCCATGTGTTACTCTCCATCCTGTGACTCACGGGCCATTACCATGGTACTTTGGCCATAGCACTTCCAGAAATTTCCACTCAACCAATCCCAGAAGTTTACACCTGGAGACGAGAGACTAGAGACTTGAACCCATCCCCCCTGTCCACGTGTGTTTCTGTTTCACTTTATATTTTTACGACTAGGAATTGCTAAGGTCTTTTGAAGTTTGATGTATAAAACAGCAACAAACTGCCTAAAAGTTGAGAAGTAACCAAATATTGTTTTCAACATTTTTTCCAACAAAATCCTCCCAAACCACAATCTTACTTAGTCTCTTGCCGATTAAAGGACAGCGTCTCTCTCTGATCAATCTGTCCAGTGTTGAAGTCAAAGACAGTCACTGTGTCCATTTCAACATCGTAGAAGCAGATTCTGGAATCGGGGCTGTTGTCAGCCTAGGGGAAGAGAAAACCAGAAAGCTTGTGGTGCCACCTGGACCAGGGGCCACGTGGGCTGTGCTCAGGGCCAATGCGGCACACACCTTAGAAATACGCCTGGTGTCAACCAAGCGCACAGGCCACTCTGCTTCCGAGGAGAAGCTTGCTTTCAGCACTCGTAATTTGAATATCAATGACCGTTTATCTAACTGAAACCATTTTTTTTTTTTTTTGAGACAGTCTTGCTCTGTCACAAAGGCTAGAGTGCAGTGGTGTCATCACAGCTCACTGCAACCTCCAACTCCTGGGCTCAAGCGATCCTCCAGCCTCAGGTTCCTGAGTAGCTGGGACTACGGGTGTGCGTCACCATGCCCGGCTAATTTCTTCTATTATTGGTAGAGACCAGGTTTTGCTCTTGCTCAGGCTGGTCTCAAACTCCTGAGCTCAAGTGATCCTCCTGCCTCAGCATCCCAGAGTGCTGGGCTTACAGGCGGGAGCCACATCGCCCGGCCCCGAAACCATTTTTGAATTACTACTTTATAATTTCAGAGAATTGAAAACAAATTCTAAAAAATTGTGTCTAACTGCTCTCAAAAATGACTTGAAATGTTATTTTAGTTGAGGTAGATTAAACAATGAAACCAGAAAGAATCTAGATTCTGATAAACCAATTCTCACACACGTGTGAAAACGAAATACATTTCGTGAAGACAGAGGACATCTGGGCATTTTGGGGCTGGCCCATGAGGTGGTGAGTGTTGTCCACAGTAAAGAGGGCGGGGAATGGGGTGTCTCTCAAGCTGCAGCAGCGCCGCCCCTGCTGGGGGAGGCCAGATTCTGCACCTGCTCCTCAGCCCCAGCTGAGGTTCCCAGCGGGGCTCCTGGGAGGCTTGAAAGGTTCTACTTGCATGTTCACAGCAGCACCATTCACAAGCGCCAAAAAGTGGAAACAACGTTAGTGTACACGGATGAAAAAATGGATAAACAACATGTGGTCTATCTGTAGAAAGGACTATTACTCAGGCCAGGTGCAGTGACTCACGCCTGTAATCCCAGCGCTCTCGGAGGCTGAGGCGGGAGGATTACCTGAGGCCAGGAGTTTGAGACCAGCCTGGGCAACGTAGGAAGATCTCATCTCTACAAAAAATTTAAAAATTAGCCAGGCATGGTGGCACGCACCTGTAGTCCCGTAGGAGGATCGCTTGAGCCCAGAAGTTGGAGGTTGCAGTGAGCTATGATGACACCACTGCACACTAGCTCAGGCGACAGAGCAAGACCTCATCTCAAAAAAAGACAAAAACAAAAAAAGGAATATTACTCAGCCATGAAAAGGAATGAAGCACTGACGCGTGCTACAACACAGGTAAACCTCGAAAGCAATATGCTCAGTGAAAGAAGCCAGTCACAAAAGATCACATATGAAATGACCGGAATCGGCAAATCCATAAAGACGGAAAGCAGAATGGTAGCTGCCAGGGGCTGCAGGGAGCGGGAATGGGGAGGAATGTTTAATAGGTATGGGGTTTTCTTCTGGGATGATGAAATGTTGGAATTAGACAGAGGTGGGGGTCGCAAAACACTGTGAATGTACTAAATGCCACTGAACTGTTCACTTTACGATGGTTAGTTTTATCTTAGGTCAATTCCACCTCAATTTTTTTGAGAACCTATTTTAAGAAAAAGATTATGTTTGTGCCCCTAAATAGCACCTAGGGTCTTTTCTAACTAAAGTCAAAGTTTCAGACAGGGGGAGGACGGATGTGGCTAGACACTAACCTATGCCCCTCCAGCAGCAACAGCCCAACAGAGGAACCGCCCTGAGGGCAAGTGGTGCAGGTCTTTTGTGTGTCAGTCTTCTGCAACTGTACCCAAACACTGCCTTCCATACTGAAATTGCAAAATAAATGCCTGTTGAATCGAAAGAAATAAAAGTAGAGCCTGGTTTGCACTGCCCCCACCCACAGTCTGATTAAGTCACCCTGGGGGTGGCTTAGGCCTCAGGCCGTCTAAGAGCTGCCCAGGAGATTCTAACGTGCAACCAAGGCCGAGAAACTGCTCTGCGCTCACTTGATGAAGTGCTCACAAGTCCACGTTCTCCCCCGACCTCACGCGCAGCTTCTGCCTGGGAGCCTCAGGCTGCCTTGTTCTCAGCTCCCTTTCTTCTCCATTCTGCACCACTGTGGCTCTCCCTGTTCTTCCTCCCTCGTCCTGGCCAACTGCCTCTGAGGTCAGGACCCCAGGAAGGAATCTCGGCTACAACATTTACCAGGGTGTCCTCGATAACAAAGCCGGGACAGGTGCAAACGTGACAGCTACACTTGTGGCGGCTGTCTCATGACTCCTGGTCCCTCACCTCCCTCTGCTCAGCCCGTGCACAGGGAAGGCCTGTGTGGGCAGGCACACAAATAACCTGAGGAAAGGGAGCCTCAACGCTAACCCTGTTTCCTCGTGACCATCAGCAGGGAGGCCCTGAAATTCAGCCTTGTTTGGACAGAGCTCGCCCAGCACCTGACGCAATGCAGACGCCAGCTTTGGGTCCAGCGCACCCGAAAAGCAGTGCTGGGGACCACATGCTAGATAGACCGTGGAAAACTTTATTCTAGCAGAGAATGGAATGGTAAATGGGATGTAAGTATTTTTAAAAGGAAGGTAAGAAAATGAAAATTTGCCAAAATTTTAGATAAAGGACGACATTATAAGCTTGACCACAATGGAAGAAATCACAAATTAAAATCATCAAGAGGCTGGGCGCGGTGGCTCACGCCTGTAGTCCCAGCTACTCAGGAGGCTGAGGCAGGAGGATCGCTTGAGCCCGGGAGGCTGAGGTTGCTGTGAGCTAGGCTGACGCCACGGCACTCTAGCCCGGGCAACACAGTGAGACTCTGTCTCAAAAAAAAAAAAAAAAAAATCATCAAGAGGTTTGACTACACAAAAAACATAGCCTTTCATCTTTACAAATGCTACAAACAAAATGAAAACCAAATGACGACAACCTGGCAGACCCATCTGTGACAGATAGCAGACAGGGGGCAAAGAGCTTCTTCTGCCCGCCCCCGCCACACTCAGGCTCAAGGCCACAGCCCAGCCCCCGCCCGTGGCTGCTACAAGAAAGCCACACAGGGCTGGGGCCACTTGGCACCACAAACTCCTTCGTTACAGTCGAGCTTTTTCTTCTGCATTTTTTTCATTTCCCGATGCCACGCAAGGAGGAGCAGGGGCCAACCCTTGCTCGAGGCCTCATCTGCCTGCCTTGTGCTGTCCTCGGAGTTCCCACCCCAGGGTGGCAAGGACTGCCAGCGCCACTAGACTGGTGCACATGGTCCCTGGCCCCCACGAGCTGCCTTTCTGTTTCTGCACACCTAAAGCCTGGTACTGCCAGCAGCTGAAGGAATGAAGGGAACCATCCTGCTCCCGCTGGGGGCTTCTCCTCAGAGGCCCTCACCTCCCTGGCCGCACCTGCTCACGCGGCTTCCCAGGGCCCAGCTGGGTTCTCAGGGGAGCAGGGGCCACTTCTTCCATCCCCGAGCATCTGCCTTGGGGACACCCCCCCCCCACGGTCCCTTTGCCCCAGCCAGCCCTCCCCTCTGAGAGCCAGGCCATGAGGCCCTCCCAGCACCTCCAGCTGACGTACCCACCTTCCCCTCAAAAGGCTCCTCCCCTGGTTTTCTTTTCTGCCCCCTACCCAGCTGCTGGGGGGCCTCCTGACAGCCCCGCAGCCAAGGCGATCGATCACCAAGCCCCACTATGGCCGCTCCTACCACATGGCCAGTAGGGTCTAGCTGACCAGCCCTCCACGACAGCCATGATGGGTGCCAAGTGGACTTTGGCACCCACTGCCCCTTTTGGCCCACATTCTAGAAACAATCCTCTAGAAGGATGGTACTGACATCCTCCTCCTTCCCTCCACCCAGGTCAAAGTCAGCCCACCGACCATGCCAGCCTCACACTCATCCTTCCTTCCCGGAGGCAGAGCCTGGGTGAGGCCACGCTCCGCCAACGCAGGCCTCTGCCCCAGCACTCCCCCCATCTCACTCCTGCCTCACATCTCGGCTGGGCCGTCACCTCCTCGGGAAGCCACCCTCGACCTTCACAGCACCTCGGCTGTGCACTGTCCTGTGCTCTCCTAGCTCAGCTCTCGCCACAGGCACGCTCGGTTGCTGCCTGCGTGACTGCTGTCTGCTCATCCATGGGACGGGCCGAGTCCTTTTGTTTACCTGAGCACCTCTGTACCTGCAGTGCCCAGCAAAGGGCCTCGTCTGCTGCAGGCGACCATTACCTGCCCCTTGAATGAATGAAAGAACGAGCACTGGAGGGCGGTAAGCGGACAACAAGGCCACCACAGGGTCTCCGTGCCCAGCTGCCACCTGCCTTCCAGACCCTTTGCAGGTGGCTGTCATCGACGTCTTCCAAGCAGGACGCTGGAAGGTGTACCTTCAGCAGTCCCTGTCACTCCTCTCGTGACAGATAGGACTGAGTTGGGTGATGAAGAACACAGAAAAGAGAAGAGGTGAGGGAGTTGTTTCTCTGAAGAAGAAACAACTATTTCTGATGAAATAAGGAATCAGGAAAGCTAGGAAAAGATGGAAGGTGTACAGTGGGGGTAAGAGGACGGAACCATGCAAGGGAGACTCGCGGAGAGGAGAGGAAGGAAGGAGGTGGGGACCAGAGCGGCTGGACGTGGAGACCCGGCGGGCAAGGCAGAGCGGGCAGCAGGGTGAAGGGCGGGTGTCGGAGCCCCACCTGACTGAGGAGGATGCTGATCTTGTTCCCGGAGGCGTTGCATCTGAGGGAAGCAATGGTCCCCGCGCCGGGGAGCAGCTCGGCCAGGTTCTTGCAGTGGCAGTGCACTTTCGCCTCTCTGTAGGGAAAGACGAGGGCCTCAGTGCCAGCGCTCCCCCTCCCTCCACCTCCCTCGTGCATCTCCCGTGGCGCATTCTACGGGCAGGTCCGGCTGCTACGTGTGCACTGAGGCATGGGTGAAACCTCACAAGCGAGCAAATATCAATGTGTATTCTTAGTCCCCTTCCTCTTCTTACCCAAAAAGTAGCTTATTAAAAACACTGTTCTGCATTTTGTATTCTTCCCTTTACACTAAGTTTTGGTGATTTTTCAGAGCAAAATGGGGTTGCTTTGTCATACTTTATTGCAGTTGCATAGTTTTCTATCATACGGATAAACTAAACTTCACTTAACCAGTCCCCTGCCAGTGACGCTGTTTCTAGTTTGTTGCCACGTAAGCGATACCAGGCATACAGCGGTAGCTCACTGTTTTTACTTCATTCACATTTCCTCAGGTCTTCCCTGGTGTCTTCTCTGTCCCAGGAGCCCATCCAGGGTCCCACGTGACATTTGGTTGTCATGTCACCGTAGGCTCCCCTTAGCTGTGGCAGTTTCTCCGACCTCCTTACTGTTTGGTGACCTTGACAGCTGTGAGGAGTGCTGGTCAGGTGTCCTGTAGGGTGCCCCTCCACGAGATTTGTCCAGTGTCTTTCTCATGAGTAGACTGGGGTTACCGGTTTGGGGAAGGAGGGCACGGAGATGAAGTATCATTTTCATCACGTCGTATCACAGGCACACGCCATCAACCTGAATCATCACCGCTGATGCTGACACGCCCTGGGGAGGCAGGGTCTGCCAGCCCCCACTGTGCGGTTACCCCCCTTCCCAGCCTGCGCTCTCTGCAAAGAACTAAGTGCAGGCCACACCTGCGGCGTGGGGTTAGGTCATGCTCCCGCCATGAGGTGGGCGTCCACGTGAACTACCACGACTCTTCCGCGTGGATGTTTGTCTCTTCTCCCCCGCCTGCTGCCTTGACCATCTGTATCAGTGTGGACTCCTGCATGCTCATTTTTTACTTTGGGTTATAATTCAATGCTGCTTTACTTCTTACGTTGCTCAAACTGTTTCAACCTTGCCACTGGGAGCTACAGGTGGTTGTGTGTCTCTTTGACACATCCCATCATGGCAAGGATTTCATGGTTGGATTTGATTTTAGCACCTCCTTACTTTCTGGCACCACAGGATGCTGCAAACTCATTTGTGTATTTCCTGCCCCAGCCCTGGGATCAGCCATTCTCCGAGGAGCCCTGGCTCCTTTCACTGGAGGATGGTGTTGGAGACCAGGGTCTGGGCGCTGGCTGTGCTCATTGCTGCCGGGGTGGTGCTGCTCTAGGCCCTCCGAGCCGGCAGAGCGAGGGGATGTGTGCATGAACTGGAACACAGACGCGCACCGCAATTTCCTCTCCGTGTGTGGTCACCTACACCTATGTTAAGCAAAACGTGAGTTTGTACTGATTCTCCAACGCTAATCCATCACCTCAGGGGTCATCCCTGCCTCTTCCCCAGCTTATCTGTGACCTCCCCTCCAACTGCGAGACACCGCTCCTATGCTCTGCCATTGTGTGCTTAGCTGTGCAATTCCAGCACACATGAATAATAGCATTAGAATTACTAATCCATACTCCTGTGGGAACAACTCTACCAGCCAGAGAACAGTGCTCACGGGCAGCCCCCTGCCCTCAGTGCTGGAGTCCCCACTCATTCCCGCAGTTGCCTAGGGCAGCACTTTCTCCCACACCCTCAGTGAAGCTGTTTCACACGTGTGTGACACAGACTGCTTTGTTACTATCTGCATTCCACCCTGGGGTCCCCTGATGTTCTTAATGATTTCTTAAAAATTTTCATACATTAAGGTTCACACTTCTTTGTGTTTTAAAGTTCTACAGGTTTTGACAAATGCACAATATCCTGTATCCCCCATGTAGAAGTTTTGCCACACCCCAAATCCAGTCCTTCAACTGTTCGGCCCTCCTCCTCACCCATGCGGCTCCACCATCATGCAAAGACTAAGAATTTAGGTCAAGACATAAGGCATTTCAAAAACTGAAGGGGCAAGTTAATGTTAAAATAAGAACTTTATGAATTTTCTGGCTTTTATATCACTTTCTACCCAATGCATTGTTTCCTAATTTTAAAAATGTAGTACTTTTTTTTTTTTTTTTTTGAGACAGAGTCTCACTCTCTTGCCTGGGGCGAGTGCCGTGGCGTCAGCCTAGCTCACAGCAACCTCAAACTCCTGGGCTCAAGCGATCCTACTGCCTCAGCCTCCTAAGTAGCTGGGACTACAGCCATGTGCCACCATGCCCGGCTAATTTTTTTCTCTATATATTTTTAGCTGTCCAATTAATTTCTTTCTATTTTTGGTAGAGATGGGGTCTCGCTCTTGCTCAGGCTGGTCTTGAACTCCTGAGCTCAGGACGATCCGCCCGCCTCGGCCTCCCAGAGTGCTAGGATTACAGGCATGAGCCACCGCGCCTGGCCTGTAGTACTTTTATTTGGACAAAAACTGTACCTTCGGGAGAGATCAAAGCTTTTAAAGTGAGCTAAGTCTGTCCCTATAACCAGGAAATTTCCACAGACGTCCAAGAAGCAAGGGCTCCCCTCAGTCTCAGAAAACAGGAGGAGTTGTTTGACGGTCCCCTGAGGAAAAGAACAGAACGAGGAATTTAGGAAGGCAGAGTTTACAGCATTTCACTTTTGTCACTGAACATTATTCACACGTAGCCTTGTACCCTGCACTCGTTCATTCAGTAAACATTTACTGGTGGCTCACCGTGTGCCCAGCACTCTGCGAGATTCTCGGGCTACGTGGGAAAGATGGGGCCCTGCCCCGCAGGAGAGCCCTGGAGCTTACAGCCTAGAGGGGGAAACTGACGGCAGCTGGGCCAAGAACAAGCACACCACGACCCTGGCTGAGCGAGCGCACTGGTAACGAACAGTGTGTCAGGAAAGCAGCGCCTGTGGTGAGAGGGTGAGTTGCACCCACTCAGGTTGGTCTGGGAGGCCCTGTTTGTGGAGGTGCTTTGTCAAAGCTCCAACAATACTTTTAAGTTGTTACTGTCATGTGAGTGGCTACCCCTGGGTGAGGGGGCTGGTGAGAGGAAGGGAACCTTACCAGCATGCTAGTTACATCCTGGGACTGTCCCCTGTGTGAAAGTTACTGTGCTGTACTCTTAGGCACAAGGTGCCTGCCCTTTCTGCGTGTTATGCTTCCATAAACGCTTAAGAAGAGAAAGTCTCATCTGGGAGTAGCGGTTAAACTGAGACTGAGGAGAGCCCGGGCCAGCATTCCAGAGAAAGGAGGCAGCACATACTGAAGCAGGAAAAGGTCTCCGTGGTCCAGGATCCTGGAAACTGAGGCAGCGGGAATGAGGGGGCAGTGGCAGGAGTGGCTGGCACTGAGGTGGCCGGTGGGCAGAGGCCACAGGGCAGCACTGCCGCAGGCCATGGGGAAGAGTGCGATTCTAAGTGAAGCCGGAAGACCCTGCAGGGTTTTGAGCTGGGAAGTGATTTCATACCACTTGTATTTTCAAAGTGTCCCTTTTGCCTTCACACACTGTGGAAAGCGTGGCCCACAGTGGCGCCTGAGCAAACCTCATGCTTTGCAGCCTGTCTTTCACACAGGGGGCTCCAGCCCTCTGAGAGAAAGGAGCGGCTGGCTCCTGGCTCAGTGAAGGCCCAGAGCCTGGTCCAGGCCCTCGGAGCCTCTCGCTGTGGCGTCTCCTTCAATGTTACCAACTACCCTAGCCAGTCCCGGCACATGGGCACAGAAGGTGTCTTCCAGGGAGAGAAACACAACGCAAAGCCGAGAAAACACAAGTCAACGTGTGGTCTGCACGTCTGGCTTCAACCCCCACCCAGCAATCTGCGCCCTGCCCTGCTCCTTCCCGCCTCACCACTGCGCTGACCCAGCAGCTCCTCCTCAGCACATGGCCCGCATGGGAGGCAAAGGCAATGCCAGGAAACACACTCAGGGCTGGGCGCCGACGTTCTGGCCTTGCGGGACATAGGTGAGGGGCCAGAGGCCCTACGTGTCTGGAGTTGCTGTGTCGTCCAAGCGACTGACGGCAGCTGTGCTTCCACACACACAGGGTGTGCAAAAAGCTCCTGAGAGCACTAACCTCCCCTTACGCACATTGGTGCTAACTTACCTGCTACCATCGACACATATTCCTTACGTAATTTAACAGAGCAACAAACAAAAAAGGACACAACTCATGGAGTTGTTGTCAGACGCCCTCCCGAGCCCTGCTGACAGTCCTGGGTCAGCTCTGTTTCCCAGCCGGCCTCGTCCCTTCCCAGTGGTCTGGTCGCCCCTCCCCAGCAGGCTGCTGCCCCGCACACCTGGCACTGCAAGTCCTGTCTCTGCTGTTACAGCTGTGCCTTGGTCTGTCCGTAACACACGGTCTCTCTACCTCCAAGTCCACAACAAGTGCCCCTATGCGACTGTGGAGTCAGGCAGCGCAACGGAGGAGGACTGGAGAAGGCGGGGAGGCAGCAAGGAGGGCGGTCTTTTGTGGCTGGGATAGCCATGGGCTCTGGCCGCCTTCCCTCCAGCATCTCTGCCCACCCCTACTCAACAGGCCGTGAGAAAACATGCCATGCCAGCTCCTTGGTGCCTACCACTGCCTTGTCCACTGCCCAGCTGCAAACTATCAACAAGAACTCTGCACCAGGGGAGCGGAAGAGCAGCGTGGGAGGTACTGGACATACACACGGCAGCCCCAGGAAACCAGACACCAGGTCCCAGGGAAGAACTCAGAGCTGGATAAAAACTACACCAACAGCTAAAATCAGGGTCGTGACAAACGCTTTCGACCTGTCACAGAACGCTGCTACGTGCAGTGGCATGAACAGTGGCCCCTCAAAAGATATGTCCACTCAGAAGCTGTGAAAGTGACCTTATTTGGAGAAAGGGTCTTTGCAGATGTGATCAAGGACCTTCAGATGAGGCCACTCTGGCTTAGGGTGGGCCCTAAATCCGATGACAGTTGTTTTTATAAGACACAGAAGAGAAGACTCAGACACGAGCGAGAACGCCGTGTAAAGACAGAGCGGAGACCGCAGTGACATGTGTACAAGCCAAGACACCAAGGACTGCCAGCACCACCAGCTGGAAGAGGCAAGGAACAGATTCTCCCCTCACACCCTCCAGAAGGAACCAACAGTGACCACACCTGGATTTCAGAATCTGGCTTCCAGAACTGTGACAGAGGAAATTTCTGTTGTTTTAAGCCATTCAAGTTTGTCGTGATTTGTTATGGCAGCCAGGGGAAGCTAACGTATGTCAGCCCCCAGGTTCAGCAGTGTGTGTGAGATGTGGACAGGGCAGGGGTCCTACTCCACACGACCTGAAGGGAACAAACTGGTATGCGGGAGGCCTGTCATCTTGGAGGTGATCACTGCCATCGATCATGCCAGCCCTGCCCATGAGATGCATGCAGGAAACGGCCACCAAAGACACTATGTCCTAAACTGACACCACTCAAGCCTTCATGACGCAGGTTAAACCCAGCAAGCATTCCTCCCATCTCATAGCCCTGTGTATTCAAAGTCCTGCTCACCGCAAAAGGCCCTTGCCCCGTCTCCCTACATCTGAAGTCATGGCAGCCACAGATGGAGCCGCTGCCCAGAACTCACGTTTACGATCCACCACCTGATGGGGAATCTGACTTCACCAGGTCAAGTCAGGAAACAGGCTCTGGCTCAACTTTGAGACGGCATTTGGATTCTGCTCTAGTTTTCATATTATTGCAGCCCACTTGCTGTGGAACAGCAATTTACCTGCCAGGTTCGAACTTGAACTCGGTTTGGCTCCACCGTATAAACGCTTTCTTCATGCATCGCTAGCACTGGAGACTCACACGAGAAGGCACCTAAGATGAGAGAGAAACATCAGGACAGCAGCAGCTAATCTCTTCACGCCTCCTTAGAGTTTAAGAGGAATTTCCACATAGTCCCTAACTCGTCGTGGCCCTCACAACGGCTTCCCGAGGGAGGTGTCGTCTGCATCTTGCCAATGAGGGAAACAAGGCTGTGCGCACAGGGCCCAAGGCCACAGCCAGCAGTGATGGCGTGTGCAGGCTCTGGCCTGTGTGGAGACTCAGCGCTGGGCTTCCTGCCCTGTACCTCTCACCTGAGGTGCCTCCTCCTTTCTCCCACCTGGTAGCTGATGCTTCCACGGCATCTGTGACAGCACAATCATTTAAGCAAGTGTCTGCTTAGTGTATGTGGAACTTTGGAGGCTACCAGCTCTAGCGCCTGGCTCCAAAGAGGTTCTTATCTACCTGGGAGATGATGACACACACAAACAGGAAGCCATCTCAGCGTCCTGCTGTGTTGGTCCCGTTGGGGAAAATAAGGAATTGATCTTTGCTCTTAGGGATTCTACACAGAAGAAGGGAGAAGACGTGAATTATCAGTACAGATTAGGACAAAGTGTGAAAATGTTCTAAGAGAACTTTAGGCAACAAAGTGTTAGGAGATAAAACCAAGTTAGTGTGGGAAAGACGTGACGGAGGGAGGTGGCAAACATCGCCAGGGAGGCAGGAGATGTTCAAACAAGGTGGGTGATCACTTGTGCAAAAGCACAGTGACAAGTCCTGTGAGGTAAGAGAGCCCAGAGGTCAGGAAGGGTGAAGGCAAGAATTGCAGAGAAAGAAGGCAAGTTGAGGGAGCACAGTCTGATGGCTGGGTCATTGTCACAGGCCTGAAAATGTCCCCTGAACATGTTGGGTCCTAATCCCTGGAACCTGTGAATACTAGCTGATACGTCACAAGATGTTAAGGTCTTGAGAAGGGGAAATTATGCTGGGCTATCCAGGTGGGCTCTAAATACAATCGCAAGTGCCCCTGTAAGAGGGAGGCAGATTTCATACTGGAGACAAGATGACCACAGAGCCGAAGACTAGTTTTGTGACCACAAGCCAAGGAGGGCTGGCGGCCACCAGCAGCCGGCAAGAAAGACATTCTCCCCTGGAGACTCAGAGGACGCCTGGTCCTACTGATGCCTGAATTTTGGAGTTCTAGCTTCCAGAACTGTGGGAAAATAAGTTTCTGCTGTTTTAAGCCATAGACTTTGTGGTGATTTGTCACAGCAGCCCAAGAAACTCACAGCATGTGCTGAAGGGAGGAGGCTAACAGCGGCCAGATTAAACGCGGAGAGTTGGAGAGATGGGTGGGACACGAAAGGCTGTCTGAGACTGAAGGAGCATCTCTGAAGAGCCACCCAGAAATATCAGGAGAGCAGCTGGCCCTGATCAAGGCACCAATGGGCTGGAAACATTTCAGACGACAGGTGTGTAACCACCCACTTCCCCGGAAGGAAACTCACGAAAGCACTGTGGTTGTTTACGTTCACACAGCCTTGTTTTTGAGCCATTTAGGCATCTGGGAACACAGGAGGGCTTGCTGGCCCCAGGGGCCCTGGCAGCTTGGGCCAGAGCTGTAGCACTGGCTCTGGAAATGCAGGCACAGGCACGAGGACTGACCCAAGTGTCTCTCCAGTCCCGGGGCCACCCCCTGACCACACCACAGGCACCAGCGGCCCTCACTGGGTGGTGAGAAAAAAAGGCACTGTGAGTCCCCTCCGTGGGGCTACGAAGACTCCCACCTGCATTCCGTAAGGTGGTGCCAGAAGGCTCAAAAATCACCACCTGTTTTCCGTTCCAGACAGCAACAGCATCCTAAAAAGAACAATGGACATTCGAAAGCAAAGGTCAGGAAAAGCGAGGTGTAGACTGTGGATTCCACTGCACATTTCCAAACCCTACCTTCTCCTGTAAATATTCCTGAATGCTGCCACCCTGTCACCCTGACATTAGGTCACTGAGTCCTTCGTGGACACAGGTTAAAGCTATGTTTCATGTCATGTAAAGTACCCCTGGGGCCAGACGTGGTGCTCACGCATGTAATCCTAGCACTCTGGGAGGCCGAGGCGGGAGGATTGTTTGAGCTTAGGAGTTCGAGACCAGCCTGAGCAAGAGCCAGACCCCGTCTCTACTAAAAAAAGAAAGAAATTGGCCAAACAACTAAAAATAGAAAAAATTAGCCAGGCATGGTGGCACATGCCTGTAGTCCCAGCTACATGGGAGGCTGAGGCAGGAGGATCGCTTGAGCCCAGGAGTTTGAGGTGCTGTGAGCTAGGCTGATGCCACGGCACTCTAGCCCGGGCAACAGAGTGAGACTCTGTCTCAAAAAAATAAAATACCCCTGGGTTTTATAATTATTTTCTTTATGATGATGACGTATGCAGAGACGCAGGAAGTAAGATAATCCAGGTGGAGCTGCGCACGCTCAACCTGCCACCCAGGCCCTTGCTGTCCTGAACTGCCCAACTGGGCAGGCTCCTTGTCTGTGTGGAAGATCTCCCTCCGACCCACACGTGACCTTTGGCAGTCACCTTGGTGATGAACACTCCACTGATGTGCATGTCCATGCGCAGGCTGTGTGCTCCCCCCGTGGACAGGAAGGACACGTTGAGTAAGTTTGGGGAGACCTGCACAGCGGCTGCCAGCTGGTGGAAGTGTGCTGCCATGGCCTGCTCGCTGAGGATCGACACAGAGCTGGTGCTCTTCACTGCCAGAAGGTTCTTTCTGGAGCCCCACTTCATTTCCATGTTGGAGGAAAAACAACCGAATGTGAACAAAACAGAGAAAAGATACAGTTATGGGAGTGGTTATACACATGAGGAGTCATAAACCATTTTCTAAGCACCATTTTTTTTGCTTAAAAATGATTTTTGGAAAATTTTTATGAAGGTAAACTGTGTGCTTTGTAGAAAAATTGTAAAATAGTAATGCCCGAGAGTTGAGATTCAGCGGTGGACGTGGGTTTGGCTATTCCAGATGGTGTCTGTTCTGACTGGCAGTGTGGCTTCCAGAATTTGCTTTTCTAAGTGTGACGTAGGGATGTTTATGTTTTATAAACAGGCAATTTACACCATGTATTAAACTATCCAGCTTTCCTCTGCTGACGTGGAATGTCAGTTTCATATGAAACTTTGAAATCTATCTAAAATGTTCATTTTCCAGCAAAAAATTAAGAGCTATGCAAAACAGGAGAAAACGAACCACATACAGGGGGAAAAAAGGAGCATCAGAAACTGCCAAGAAAAGGTCCAAATGTTGGACTTAGCAAAGACTTCAAAGTAGCCACTACATATCCAAGGAACTAAAGGAAACCGTGCTTAACGAAGCCAAGGAAGGTATTACAACGTCTCATCGAATAGAGAATATAAATAAAATGACAGGAATGATAAAAAAGAACCAAATGTCCGAGAGGAAGTAAAATGTACGTCCACACAAAAACTTGTGCACGACGTTCGCAGCAGCACTATCCAAACACCCATTAACTGATGAATGGATAAACAAAAAATGCGGTCTGTCCACACGGTGGTGCTCAGCCACACAGAGGAACAGAACTCAGACGCACGCCACAACGCGGATGAGCCCTGCAAACACGCTCAGCGAGATAAGCCTGACACAGACCCCGTGTTGTGTGATTCCTTTTATAAGAAATGTCCAGACAGGCAAATCCTTAGAGGACAGAAAGTAGATCGGTAGCTGCCTAGGGCTGGGGGCGGGGGAGAGGGAGGATTGACTGGTAAAGGGTACGGATTTCTTTTTGAGGTGATGAAAATGTTCTAAAATTTATTGTAGAGATGGTTGCAAAACTGTGAATATACCAAAACCCATTCGGCAGGTGAATTTTATCTCAGAAAAGCTGCTTCTAATACACAGATGGATACACGTAGATGGGGACACACATAGAGGGACGGGTAGGTGGCAGACAGAGGAATATTAACTAGTACGGCTCCTCAATCCCTTATTTGCAACTCAGAGATCCAAAAGGACTTTGACACTTTATTATTGTTATTTTTATATAGCCTTACGTTGAATAACTGATAAAAATAGGTTCAAAGCCAATTACTTCCTCCACTTCTTGTTTTTTTGAGACAGGGTCTTGCTCTGTCACCTGGGTGGGAGTGCAGTGGCATCAGCCTAGCTCACTGCAGCCTTGAACTCCTGAGCCCCACGGATCCTCCAGCCTCAGCCTCCAGAGGTGCTGGGATCACAGGCGTGAGCCATCGTACCCGGCCACTTCCTCCACTTTTGTGTGGTGGAAAGCAAGTGCCCAGGGTGCCCCGCAGTCGCACCTGTATCTGCGTAATGTTCCCTTCGAGTTCGGTGGGGGTCTGAAGGGTCCACCAGTCCATGCCCTCCCCACCTCGGCTGCTCGGAGGGCCAGGAGCTTTTTTCCACATGGCCACCCGCCCTTTGTCAGTCCCAGCTGCCAGAAGACCTAGAGGTGAGAACAAAGCGTGTGTTAATTGAGGTGAAGGAGGGATGAGAATAGCAGCAGGCGCCCGTCTCTGACCACCACCTCTAACCCAGCAGCCTTCGCCCCGCCCAGGGCCTCTCTGGCCTCGCACCTGGCTGCACCTTTCCTCAACGCGCTCGCTCTCCCTGGCAGGACGGCGCTAGTGTGGGGGGTGCTTTTTCCGTTTTTGTTCCTGTTTCCCTGAGTCCGGTCCGCCTTGCTCAGCACGCAGCGGGCACTAAAGGAATGTGTCTCTGGCTCATCTACCCTTTCCGTCCTTTGTGTATGTATATACTCGCATGTGTGTGCGCGTACACAGGCTCCCTGCACTGTCCTTCCTGTGGGGTTTCAGGAGGGACGCAGACCAATGCTCATGTGGTCAGTCTGTCACATTTTGACCAGACCCTCTGGCCTTCCCCTGGGGTTACAAAGCTTCAGAGTCACGTGCTCACCCCTGGCTGACTGTTCAAATGACCAATGTCAGTCATGACCGAGCTGCCATTCCCTGCACAGCCACCAGGTTCCTCCGTGGCTATCCTGCACCTGCGCGCCATGCTACAAGCTGGCTCTGCGTCTCTGGCGCCAGGCTGGGAAGTCTCACCTTTGGCCTTACAGTAACAGACGCAGTTTACGTTCTCTCCTTTTTCAAAGCCAAACTTCTGGTCGGGACTCAGCATGTAATTCTCTCCTCGTTCTAAATCCCAGAACCTACAACAGAAGGAAGAAAGCACCACCGAGGGCTGCATCAGGGGCATCTCCCTCTGCTCTGAGGGTTTCATTGAACCTGCGGAGCATATGTTAAAAATCAGGAAAAAGACACGGCTCAACAGCCTCCTGATGTGGAAGTGTGCTGCTGAATCACCTAGGTCTATCTCAGGCCCTCTTTATTTTTTATTTTTACTTATTTATTTTTTTTTTCAGACAGAGTCACGCTCTGTCGCCCTGGGTAGAGTGCAGTGCTGTCATTATAGCTCACTGCAACCTCCAACTCCTAGGCTCAAACGATCCTCCTGCCTCAGCCTCCTGAGTAGCTGCGACTACAGGTGTGCATCACGACGCCCAGCTAATGTTCTTATATTTTTATTAGAGACAGGGGTCCCGCTCTTGCTCAGACTGGTGTCGAACGCCTGAGCTCAAGCAATCCTCCCGCCTCGGCCTCCCACAGTGCTAGGATTACAAGTGCAAGTCACCGCGCCCGGCCTCATACCCTGTTTATAATCAAAGAGAGCAGCTGTTAACAACAGCTGGTTCATATACGGCATTAGGTCACCAGGAGAACACAGGAACTCCAACCACATGTTAACAACACAAGACAGCCCTCTGAATGTTACATTGAGCTCAAGCAAGTAGACACAAGAAAGACCCTAATCAATGAGTCTGTTTATACCAAGCTCAAAAAAGCGAGCAAAGAGAGTCCACGGGCAGACACCATGGCAGTGCTACCTGTCGGGGAAGGGAACCTGGAGGGAGAAGAGCAGGGTGGGTGGGAAGTCCTGGGATCGCTAATGTTTTGTTCCTCCATCTGGGAGCTGATTACATGGATCTGTCCAACGTGTGAAAATCCACCGTAACATGTGCATTTCATTGCACCTACGTCATACTCCAGCACAAAGTGTACTGAGAAGAGCCTGTCCTGACAGGATTCTCATCAAGGGGTCCTGGGGAGACAAACTCTCACCTGAGGACGGTTTCCCCTATGGCCATCACGAGAAGGCTGCCCTCGATCAAGGCGATGTCTGCCCGGCGACCTGTTTTCCCACTCAACTTTACCTGCATAAGGAAAAAAACAACCAGAAAGAATCATGTTGCTTTTGTGGAGACTGCATTGTCCGGATTTCACGATCCTGGAGCCTCTGGTCTTCCGTGACTTCGCAGGGACTCAGCAAGCGCAGGAAACGCAGGAATGACGGACACTGAGAGGTGAGCTCCAGTGTGCGGGACACATGGGCCAAGGTAAACCACTCCTCTTGCATGTTAACATTGGCTGTTGAGCACTGACATGAGGCAGGTGCCCGTCAGTGGCAGGGTCTCCACAGGGATTACCAAGGGGGGCTGGGTGTTCCCACTCAGGTGTGACCTCACCTCTGGGCACGTCTTACCATTCCACTTTGCAGAGAACAGACTTGCCCAGGGTCCACCAGCTAGTGAGCAGCTGAAGGAGCATCTGAAGCCAGGTGCCACGGACTGAACTGTGTCCCCCCAAAATTCATATGTTGAAGTCCTAACCCCCAATGTGACTGTATTTGCCTTTAGGAGGTAATTAAGGTTAAATGAGGTCATGAGGATGGGTGGATAGGTGGGTGATCTGACAGGACTGTGGCCTGTGGCCTTATAAGAACATGAGAAAAACAAACAAACAAAAAAAAAACGAAGAAAACAGACGAAACACTGGAGAGCCTGGGCTCCCTCTCACCCTGCAGGTCGCCCTGCTGCCATGTGAGGACACAGGGAGAAGGTGGCTGTCTGCAAGCCAGGCAGGAGGCCCGTACCAGCACCCTGACCTGGGACTTCCAGCCTGCAGAACTGCGAGTGAGAAATGTCTGCCGTCAAGCCATGTGGTCTGTGGTAGTTTGTTATGATGGCCCACCTGACTAAGACACAGGCCCACGTGACCAAGTGCATCCTCAACTGCTGTTATAGGATGCAGAAACGACCAGGTAAACCCTGACTTACAGGAAAAAATTGATTCTGCAACGTACAAGAGTATCTTTAGGGCAAGTTTAGTGCTCTCCAAGGAGCGTGGATTCCTTCGGTGTAAACCGAGAAACTAAAAGGAGGGCAGCCACGGGCAGGGTCCCACGCAGGAGCGTGTGGCTCTGACGCCGTCACGGCAGGCCTCCCACCTGGGAGGGTGGTCCCAGAGCTGATGCTGTGAGGTGCTCAGTGCTTTTCAGTAGCCATGTTAAAACACCGCTACCCAGAGAGGGAAAGTGTGACACACGCCCGTTAGGTAGAGCAATGTGCACACGTGGGCAAAGGGCGGATGGGAAAGGCTCTGGCGCCAAAACCCTGCCAAGAGATGCCGAGTGACCGACACTGGCTCTCAGATGGTGAGTGAGCCTCTTCGATGCCCTTTTCCCACACACGGCTGGAAAAGAGCGACGGCGGCACCTGCCCCACATAGTTCTGTTGGGAGCGCGAACGAGAGGCTGCGAGGGGCGCGTGTTACTCTGTCACTCCTCAGGTCTGTTGGGGGCGCAGCCTGGGAGTGGTGAGCCCAGGCTCTCTCTGGACTCTGCCCACATCTTCCCAGGGACAGAAAATCCCACCTATAGCTTCTCTCATCTGTGAACTGAACGCCCCATAACAAACAATGACGCTAAGTTATCAGTAGCTACGTTAGCTGCCCCAAAGATGGTAGTTTTTGGGTCTTGCTCACTAAAAAAGAAACGGTAGTTAGGATGGGGCCTGAGAAAATCTGGCCCCCAACTCTTGAGCATGACCTGCAGCTGTGGGCGGGTCCCCTGGGCGCTCCCCCCGCCCCTCCCCATTCTCCCACCCACCTTCATCACTTCTTCGGCTTCACCCTCGGGGGTCATCACGTACAGGGACAGCAGGAGATTCTCTGTGACCACCACCAGCGCCTCTCTCTTCTCTATGTGGAACAGCGTTTGGATGGAGCTGCCCGTGGATGCTACCTGCGCAGTCCTGCCCTTCTCGTCCACGTAGTGCACCGTCCCTGGGGGCAGAGGCCGTCATCACAGGCAGCACTGGCTCACCTGTGTTTGCATGAGCAGCCATTTCTATCTGCTTAATGACACTTTCAAAGTAAAACATCTTCATTATAAAAATTCTAAACTGAGACATTTACCTATCATCTCACAGGCCTCTCTCTGAAACAAGCTCCGTTTCACTGGTTTAGATCTACCTTGAGCTGTCCCCGTCCATCCTTCCTCCACCACTGTCTCAGAGGATTTCAACGTCCACACTGTTGACCTTCCTGATCCCATAGGCTTGGAAGTCTTTGTTCATCTCAGTCTGCCAACTTCAGGGGTGCTATGTCCTCCACTGAGGCCCTATTCTGCTCATACCTCATTCCCAGATCTTAGCTCAGCACCTGGTATACAGTAGGTGCTTGATAATGACATAGACTGCACGACAGGAGTGCCACAAAAGAATCTTTTCGACGCTGTCTCTGTAGCTGTGCAGAGTATAATCGCTGACAAAAAGCTTCCTTATGAAAACTCTTCAAACACAAATACACCCAGTGTGTCTCTGTCAGAACACAGGGAAGCCTCGCTCCGAGCGCGGGGTCAGCACCTGCCGAGAGCAAGCTGGCGCAGCACTCTCGGGCTGACACATGTGCAGAAACGGCATCCATTAGTGTAAGATCCTTATCGGACACCCTTAAAACACTGACTTCCCAGAATCACGACCTAAGTTCTCACCATCCGTCAGACTGACAAAGAATGACAGCCCCTCCTGAGAGCCCATCTTCAGGATACTTCCAAAGCCGCTTTTCCTCCAGTTAAACACGTCCAGAGCTTTTTCATCACCACTCACAGCTGCCTTCGCCAATTGAACCAGGTCCCTGAAAGTAAGTATGACACAGAAATCGAGACTCTTCTGCCGCTCCCGAGGCAACTTGGGCCGGAGCCCCTCCTAGGTCAGGAGCAGACCCCCCATGCCCTGCCCACAATGTGAACAAACACACAGGTCGCCATATGAGCCCCCACACTTACGTGCCCGGAGAGGGGAGCCGGAAGATGCAATGAGTGAGGTGTTTCCCGTACTCGTGTTTCAGCAGGGGCATCCCCTGGACCCGACCCCTTTGGTCCAACCTCCATAAAAGCAAGACACCAAGCTGGAAAAACCCAACACCGCATGTGTAGGAAACATGTTCTTACAGAAGGACTGAGGGAAAGTAAGTTAAACTATGCAACATACACTTACTTTCTTGCTATACATTCTAAGACGTGTAATATATACATATACACGCACGTATACACTTTTAAAAAAATTATAAAACTACATGTGCACCACAAAAATTTCAAATAATTCAAAAGTGTTTAAAGAAAGAACCAGAAATTCTTCTATGGACCACCTTTCCATCCTCGCTCCCTAAAGAGGGCAACTGGTATATACATTCAATTTTTTAAAATAAACTAGTTTTACAATAGATTCAGATTTACAGAAAACTTACGAAGACAGTGCAGAGAGTTCCCATATGCTACACCAGGTTCCCCATGATCAGACTTAGGCTGACATGCCCTTTCTTAGAATGAACGAACACTTGCTACTGTTACCTAAAGTCCGCACTCCATTGGCGTTCCCTCGGTTCTTCCCTGATGCCCCTTTTCTGTCCCAGGACCCGCCATGACATTTAGTCCTCACATCTCCTTAGGCTCCTCAGGACAGTTTTGTGGGCATTCCTTGTCTCTGATGACCTGGACGGTCTCGGGGGTGCTGGGCAGGTATACTGTGGGATGCCCCTCCATTAGGGTTTGTCGGTTGTTTTTCCCACAGTTAACCTGGGATGATGGGTTTGGGGGAAGAAGACTACCCAGGTGAAGGCCTTTTCCTCACATCCTGCCCAGGGTGCCCACCACCCACACAACTCATTCCGGCTGACGCTGCCCTAGACCACCTGGCGGAGGTGGAGGGCGTGCTGTCAGGTTTCTCCTGACAGTGACTCCTCCCCGCTTCACCCTGTACTGTTGAGGAAGAAGATACCGTGTGGCCCACACTTGAGCGGGGAGTTACGTTCTACCTCCTCGAGGGGAGTATCTGTGTAGATTGTCTGTCTCTTCTCCACCATTTACTTACCTATTCAACCAAACGTTGATACCCATGTGGACTCACGGACGTTTACTGTCTCCTCTGGATTACAATACCATGCTGCCTTATTTCTGCTGCTCATACCATCCAGCTTTGGCCCCGGGAGCCCTTTGGTTGGCCTCTGTGTCTCTCTGACCTGCCCCCGCCTGGGGGGTTCTGTGGGCACATCTGACCCCATCGCTAAGATTCTCCAGGCTCGTTGCTCCACCCAAGCCCTAGAATCAGCCACTTCTCCAAGGAGCCTGGGAGCCTTTTATTGGAGAATGGCATTAGAAACTAAGATCTGAGTGCTAGTATACTGCGTGTTCAATTTTAAAGTCATCGAAGTCTCAAATTTACTGCAAAGACAAGTGCTGGAGAAGTTCAACGGAGGGAGATGACGACTCCATCAGAACCGGCTGAGGAGGGCTCCTGTGACTGGGGTGTGCGCTAAGCTTTGCAAAGGGCAGTATTTCATATTTCACCCTGAATCTGTGAGATTGATGCCCGAGCCCTCCCCAGGCTGTTTCCTGGCTCAAGGCGGGGGTGGGGGGGGCATTTTAGCACACGGTACACTCTTCCTCCCACCTTCCTTTCCATCAGCACTGACTCCAAGATCCCCAAATGCCAGAGAACACCATTCTTACTGCATACAGGGATAGGATTTTCAAATAACGTCAGATTTAAAGGCAACTTAAACAACGAACTTGTAAGAAAAGTTCTGAAAGATCTAAAATAGTATGTAAAATATGAGTGTACACATCATATGAATAAATGAAAACAAGAAAAACACTATTGGTGTCTTTGTTTAATAATTCTTTTTTTAAAAAAACAATGCTTGCATAGCGATAAGAAACACACACACACACACAGAAACGACAACATCCCCTGCCTCTGCCTCCCTCCTAGGGCCGAGCACTGTGAAGACCGTGTACCCGCACGTCGTTCACACACGCAGCATCTTCAGAGATGCTCACCTGCCACGCCCTTCACATGCAATCAGCTGGGACTTTCTCTCTTTTTTTCTTTTTTTTACATAATTGACTTTAGAGATCTGTACTGGCACATACAAGCTTCTAGCTGACAACTCAACCAGGTTCCTGAACATAATCAGACATACACAGAACATTCAGATCTCTAGGCTGCTGCTTTGGGCAAGTTGCTGGGCACAAGCGTTTAAGAGCAATGATTTCTGCTTGGCCAGATGAACAAGTACCTGCTGTTCTGACAGAAGGACAGAGCCCACTGCGATCGGGAGTCAGACTTCCACCAACTGGGGGAGGGGAAGCCAAAAGAGGCAATGAGCCAGATGTTCCCCACCCTTGGGTTTCTGCCAAGAGCCAGAAATGAGAACAAAAAGTGTAAGATTCAGAACTAACTCAGACATTCCCGTCTCCTCTGCCATGCCCTCGTATTCCTTGTTCCTAATTCTTTTTCTTACTTTTAAATTATTATGGGTACACAATAGTTACATATCTTTATCTTTGTTTCTAATTCTAAACACTGAACTGCCCAGGGCTCCCTGCTTGGGTCTTCTCTTAGTTTTTTGTACCTCTCAACACTCCTGAGGGTAATCCTTTGTGTTTAGGGCTGTCTCTTCCCTATCCGCAAATTCCTTCCAAGTTATTTCATACATTATAATTTTACACGTAAAATTCTAAAGAAAAACTACCCCCAAGTGAGAAATGATCCCTATTTGTGAAGAGCAAGAGTTTAGAGTACTAAGGGACTAACGGGAGGTTGGAGTGCTCTGGATGAGAGTCTCGGCGGCTTATCACACAACGAAAGGACTGAAGTGGTGGGTGCTCTCACCATGCGTCACTGAAAAGCTGTTAGAGATGGGCTTGTCATTCGTCAGGGCACAGGTTACTTGACTCCCACACTTGGCTCAGCCAGAGTCCCCTGGGGAAGTGAGTGGCCTGGCCCGTGTAATGTCCTCTCCTCTTCTCTGCTGATGGGACTTCTAAGGGACACTTGGTAGGATGCCCATGCAGTGTCCCTTTCTAGGGATCAGCTGATCAGGGTTGATTCCACGAGCAACTGCAGCCGAGCTACGACAGAAGGCAGAGAAGCCCCAGCAGTCTGCTCAGTCACTCGCTTCTTCTCTTCCTGCATGAGCTCCTTTATTCAGTTAGTTCCAGCACAATCTTCAATTTTCTTAGAAGGATTAGGTATTTCTGTTTTTAAATATCCTGCCTCACAGGACAGGATCACTTCATTCTGGGACTTCATTTTACGCCTGAGTAATCTATTTTGTTAGTTGCTTCTCAGCACGGTCAAGATGAGAAGGATGCAATTCACTGACCCTAAATTACTTTATTCTAAGGGGCATTTGCAGAATTCTGCAGCACGGAGGTGGGAAGATCACCAGGAAGTAGGAGTCTGGAGTCAGGCCCATGTCATAGGGTGGGAAGTGAATAGAAACACAGAAGGAAAATCACCCAAAGAAAAAGGACAACATGGTAGAAAGTGGGCAAATAATATGAATGAAAAGGAAATACAAATGGCTCCCATAAATGACATTCATCCGCAATGGTAAGAGATGTGCACATTGCAACACTACCGAGATACTACTTTCCTAAGCAACGTTCTGAACTTTGGATACAGCACTCTGTGGGGAAACAAATGCTAGCGTGCTGGTGTGCGCCAGCATGAGTGCCACGAAGGCGGTTTTGGGCAGCAGCCACCAGACGAGAACACGTGCCCTGGGACCCAGCTGCTCCCTTCTAGGTATTTCTCTAAACGTACACAACAGCAGAAGCACCACTGTCTGCTTAGCCGAAGATTAGGAACCACTGAAATGTTTATCAACAAGAGGCTGGTTAAGTAAATTATAATATATCCATATCATGAAAAGACTATTGGAAGAAAACAAGGTAGTTTGCTATTTACCAGTATGGAAAGATGTCCAAGATACACTGCAAAATGAAAAAGGCAAGAAGCAGAACAGTGTGGACAGGATGCTATCGCTATGTGAGAAAACACGAGGGAACTCAGGGGACAATGCCCTGTGTGTGATATTCCTGCCAGAAACGTTTAATTAGAAATTATCACAAGGAGACAATCATATGCATCCAAGTCAAGGGACAGTCCACAGAGCCACCAGTCTGCACCCTCAGAATGCCAATGCCATGAAAGACAAAACGAAGAAAGGACGGGCCAAGGAACTATTCTTGATTAAAGAGGAATGGGGGCTCAAGGCAACACTTGATCCTTCACTGGATCCTGGATTAGGAAAAACCAGCCATCAAGGACATTACTGGGACAACTGGAAGGATTTAACGTGAACGGTGTATGGGTGACAGCACCGTGTCACTAATTTCCCAAGTGTGATAACTGTATTGTGGCTATATGGGAGAGTGCCCTAGTTTTTAAGAGACTGACATCTCAGTGAAGTATGTCTGTGACAAACTCTCAAATACTAGGGGAAAAAATACATACGTAGAGAAAGCAGATGAGTCACAGTGTTAACAACTGGTGAATCTACGTGAAGGGTTCCTTGTACTATTCAACTCCTCTCAAAGTTTAAAAATTCCAAAATCACAAGTTAGGGAAAGAATGCATGTGTGTGTGCCTGGGTGTGCCTGAGCACACTCTAAAATTCCTGCCATGCATTTGTAAATCAAATTAGATCTAGACCGGGGTTTCTCCACCTCTGTCCTGTGTCACTCCCTCCATGGGGTCTGTCCTTTGCACTGTGGGATGTTGAGCAGATATCTGGCCTCCACCACCCACTAGAAGGCAGCAGAATCCTCCCCCCAAGTTGTGACAACAAAATATGTCTCTAGACACCGCCACATGTCTAACCAGGGGCAGAATCCACCCTGGTTAAGAAGCCCTGAGTGAGACAAGCAGGCCGAGGGACCCCCGGATGGCAAAGGCACACGTTCATGGAAGCTAGTGATTCTGGGGTGCCATGAAAGGGATGGTATCTGAGGCATTTCCCCATCTCTACGGGTGTAATTTCCTAGCAAAGCTCATTTCTTTGCCATTGAGTGGGATCACAGAATGAAATTTATAAGCTCTGCTTCTTTTTTTTTTTTTTTTTTTTTGAGACAGAGTCTCACTCTCTTGCCTGGGGCGAGTGCCGTGGCGTCGGCCTAGCTCACAGCAACCTCAAACTCCTGGGCTCGAGCAATCCTATTGTCTCAGCCTCCCGAGTAGCCGGGACTACAGGCATGCGCCACCATGCCCGGCTAATTTTTTCTATATATATTTTTAGCTGTCCAATTAATTTCTTTCTATTTTTGGTAGAGACGGGGTCTCGCTCTTGCTCAGGCTGGTCTCGAACTCCTGAGCTCAGGACGATCTGCCCGCCTCGGCCTCCCAGAGTGCTAGGATTACAGGCGTGAGCCACCGCGTCCAGCCATCTGCTTCTAACATAAAACAAAATCTGTAATTACATCTGACAAGATCAACTGAAGCTGGCAATCACGCATTTCAAATAATTTTGTCTTTAATATCCTTCCCGGTGTGTGTACTTAAGAGATGGTTCAGGGCTGCAGAGATCTGAAACCAACGGCCAGTGCGTGCTTACTCACCTTATCTCCAGAGAGAAGGCAGTTCCCGTTGATGCTCCAGTTGAGGACAGTGATGTCGGCGGTGTGTGTCAGGGGCACCGTGTGCTGCTCCTTGTCCTGCTTGTTAAACACTATCACTTCTCCGGTCTCCCAGCCGACAGCCAGGATCAGCCGCGTCGGGTGCCAGCACACGGAAGCAACCTGGAATGGCCTCTCGACATGCGTGTCGGGCACTCGCTCACCCTACATCAGATAAGAGGTAAAATCTCACAGTTCGGCCAGTGGCAGCTACTTTAAGAATTTCTGGCTAATCCGGGGAATTGACATCAGCTACAAAACATAAAGAGCTGTACATTGAGGAAATGTTATTGGTAGGCTCTTTGATTTTCATAAAAACATGTCAACCTTGCCCCTAGCTGAGCCATCAGAGCAGATCACTTGCACTTAGCTGGCAACGCCACCAGCTTGTCAAGGACTACAGGCTCCTACTCACAGCTGTGGGAGGGCTAGCAAGTATTTTAATTGGTGCGGCTTCTAATAAAACCTTATTACAAAGACAGGCAATAGGCCAGTAGTTGAAGTTTGTGGCCCCAGCGTTCTTAAAGTGTGGTCCAGAGACTCCAAGACTCTTTCGGAGTCATTTTCACAGTGATACCAAAAAGTTACTTCTCATGAGTCTACCGCGGAATTCTTCCAAAGGCTATGTGACATGTGATGATGTTGTCAACGATAGCTCATGGAATATGTGCTTATATATTCTTGTGTTTTCTAGAATTTTCTAAAGAAGTAGCTTTAGAGTATCAAAGTAACTCAGTTTGTTCTCAGTTCTTCCACTGAGCTTACTAGCAATCTTCTGTGACCTCATCATTGTCCAATAAACTGTTATTTTGAAATCCTCAAGTTTTCCTCGTGCCAATTGGAAACACAGAAGTACGCTTTGTTGACTTACTTTGCAAAAGTATTAATATATTTTAGATTTTCTAATTTTAAAAATTTTATCCAAAATTGCTATAATTTTAGAATTATATTTAATATTTCTTAAAATAGTTAACATTTGTTAAAAATTTATTAAAATATTTAATATTTATTAAAAAAGAAACATTTATAATACATGTTAGACAGTGGTCTGCCTCCTAGAAGCAAGACTCTACTCCCAAGAAACTGGGCAAACTGGGCTTGGCACTGGGCACTCGCTGAGCCGTACAGCAGCTGTGGCCCTTGCACATGGAGTCCCACCAAGGACCCAGGGCGCTGCTGAGCAGCGCTGTGCGGCACACAAGTGCTTGTGTGTACGTGGGGAGGTTTCCTGAGGAAGGGGCTGTCGAGCCTCTTTCATTGGAAGGATCAAAGCATCCACTGAGCACAGGGACAAAGGAGCGTCTTCTGTGCAGAAGGCACAGCACGTGCAGTGTGGAAGGCTGCGAAGAGTGTGCCAGCGTCGAGGAAGCAGGAGTGCTGCAAGGCAGGTGGCAGAGGCAGGCCTGGGGGTGCTGGGGCTACATCAGGGATTCCATGCTCACTTGAAGAGGAACGTGGGGATGGGGACACGGGAGCAGGGAGCAATTCCACCTGTGATTCCAAAAAAAGGATCTGGCCGCCACGTGGGGAGTGGAGGATAGAGGCCCATGAGGACACAGGTGCTTGAGCGCGGAAGCCGTGCTGGTATCCAGGAGAGAGAGGACAGGAGCTCAGAAGAGGGAAGGGCCAATGGATGGGGGAGAAGTGGCAGATTCGCGAGAGGTTCTTGGGCAAAATTGGGAGAACCTGGCAATGGATTACAAGGCAGGGGTGGAATGTGTCAACACTCATTCCCAGGTCCCTGTGCTGGGTGTCGGGCAAGGGGAGATGACAAAGGTGGACCTTTGCAGGGGACGTGAGGCAGAGCAGGGGTGGGGGACAATTTAAGTTCGGCTTTGCACTGTAGAGTTTGAGGTATCAGAAGCACCCAAGAGATGTCATGGAGGCAGCTGGACTCCTAAGTCTGCCATCCAGGGGACTTCTGGGCAGGGGATGTGTGTTTGTAAGTCATCTGCTGAGACAGTAACTGAAGCTCTGGGGATGCTGAGATCATGGGAAAAGGAAACAGGCAGGGAAGAGGCCTGAACAAGCTCTGAGCAACACCAACAGGATTCACAGTTTGGAAGAGGAGGAAGGGCTGGCAAAGCTCACCAAGGAGGCCGGGCAGAGTAAAGCCCCTTCCCCACATCCTCTCACATTCTGTCATGTGTTTCCTGGAGGACTTCCCAGGAGTGTGGAGTTGTGCAGATGGAAGCCCCAAAACATTTAGAGGGTGGTACACGGAAGTTACCAATGACTGTAGCTGCTTGGGTGAAGTTATGGTGGCAACAGAGAGACTGCAGAGGGTTGAGGAGAGAGTGGGAGAGGATATTTCATTTTCTTGGTGAAGCATGAGGTGTGTGGGCAATTAGCGGCGGGGTGGGCTACGGAAGTTCAAGGAGCTCAGAGAAAGTTTCTGTTATGGGTTGAATTGTGTGTCCCAAAAAGATATGGTGAAGTCCTACCCCCCGGTACTTGCGATGTGACCTCCTTTGGAAATAGGGTCTTTGCAGACGTAAGCAAGTTAAAAGGAGGTCATCGAGGTGGCCCTAATCAAGTGTGACAGGCGTCCTTTTAAGAGGAGGAGAAGAGACTCAGACACAGACGAGAAGGCCATGTGACACCAGAGGCAGACCAGAGCAATGCGTCTATAACTAAGGTACACCACGATGGCTGGCAACACCAGGAGCCAAGACAAGGGCACGGAACAGATGCTCCTCACAGCCTTCAGAGCACGCAGCCCTGTTGACACCCTGATTTTAGACTTCTGGCCTTCAGAGCTGAGAGAGTACATTTCTGTTATTTTAAGCCACCCAGTTTGTGGTGATTTGTTGCAGCAGCCAAAGAATGGCCTATGCGGAGAGTCAAGGAGTGAGCGGGCAGGAGCACAGGTTGGGATCCACAGACAATGCTGTGGGGCCATTTCTGGGTGGTGGGTGTGAACTGATTGTGGAATCTGTCTTAAGTATTTCTAAACATGTCCCCAAACCTGAATAGCAGGGCTAAAAGAATTGCCACATACTAGGGCTTTTACAATATTGGGGATTTGACCTTAGTGAGAACTGATGGTATTATTTGTTTTCTTAGAGAAAAAGCTACAGTAGAGCTGGTTTGACACCTCTCTTCCCCCCCGCCCCCCGAGAACAAGAGAAAAACAGGGTCAAAAGTCAGAACCTTTGCTGCTGAGTACTCACTTGTTCCAGGTATATATCCACGCTGCCTCCCGAGGTCGTGTGGACAGAGGCAACCGCCAAGAATGGGTGGACAGGGTGCCAGCTGATGTGTGAGGGCAACCTGGCTGTGTCCGGGGCTTCTACCCGATGATCAAAATAGAGGGCCATGATCAAACTCAGACTGGTCAGGGATGAAACCTGCAGGGAAAATACAAGTCTCGTTGGTTTTAAATAAAACAAACAAAACAACTGTATATGGAGTCGCAAAAGGGACCCATCACAAACGTATAATCATTAGACATTCGACAACTTAAAAACGCCCCTTTGGACTGATACAGGCAACTTTATGTGGAAGACATTGGTAAGAGGAAAAAAACATATAATCAGAAGCAAGGGATTGGACCTGGAATGCCCCAGGGTGTGACGGAAAAGAATAAAACTCGTTATCATCAAAGAAAGAAAGAGAGAAAGAAAAGCTCTGTAGCCTAGATGACAAATGCAATCCTTGAAAATTTTTATTCCAATCATAACAAGGACAATTTATATTTCTATAGCTGCCTTTTAAGCAAAAATTCCAAACACAATGAAAGCAAATTGCTCCACAAGAGAGTACTGGTACCAAAAAAACCCAGCACTCAATTTCTGATAAAGCATAAAACCCAAGACTGTCTTCTACCTCTGACTCCCAGATGGTAGAAGACAGGATTCCTTTTTTAGAGAATCAAAGAGAACAAAGCCACAGCAACTGCAGAGAAGTTGAACTTGATTAGTTATAGGAACTTCATTAATCAATCTTTCCTCTCTTTCATTCTTCCTTAAGACCCCGAAAAGACAGCTGTATTGTCCCTCTTTAGGAGAGGTCAGATGGTAAGGGAAGCGACAGTCTGACTACTACCTACCCTTCTACACCCCAGAGCCACTGTGGGGAAGTCAACAGGCAGGAAGAGAATATTTGCGGGCTGGTTTGCCATCATTTAAAATTGTATTCAACTTCATACCCATTATGATAACTATTACCAGAAAAATAGATACAGTAAGTATTGGTGAGGATGTGGAGAAATTGGAAACCTTGTGCTTTGCTAGTGGGAATGTAAAATGGTATAGCCACTGTGGAAAAGTCTGGCAGTTCCTCAAAAAATTAAACATAGAATCACCATTTGATTCAGCAATTCTACTTCTGGGTATGTACTCAAAGAATTTAAAAAAGGTTCTTGAACACATATTTATACACCCGTCTTCACGGCAGCATTATTCACAATGGCTAAAAAGTGGAAACAACCCAAATGTCTACTAATGGATGAATGGATAAACAAACTGTGCTCTAATAATATAATGGGATATTATTCAGTATGAAAAAAGGGAAAAATTCTGACACAGGCTACAACGTGGATGAACCTTGAAGACACAATGCTAAATGAAATAAACCAGACACAACAGGACAAATGCTATATAATTCATTTATATGAGGTGCCTTGAGTAGCCAAAATCAGAGACAGAAAGTAGAATGATGGTTGCCAGGGGCTGGGGGAGAATGAGGACAGAGTTTCAGTTTGGGTTGACAAGAAAGTTCTCGAGATGGATGTGGTGATTGATGGTTATACAAATATGTATATGTACTTAATGCCACTGAACTGCACACTTACAAATGGTTAACATGGTAAACTTTACATTGTGTATATTTTATCACAATAAAAAATTGTTCAAAAAAATTAAAGACCTGCAAACTTCTGTCAAGAAAGTAGGGCATAGGCCAGGTACAGTGGAAATCCCAGTGCTTTCGGAGGTTGAGGCAGGAGGATTCAGAGACCCCATTTTGTAGAGACCCCATCTCTACAAAAAATTAAAAAATTGGCCAGGCGTGGTGGTGTGTGCCTGTAGTCCTAGCTACTTGGGAGGTGGGAGGATTGCTTGAGATAGGAGTTCCAGGCTACAGTGAGCCATGACTATACCAGGAGTTTGAGGTTGCAATGAGCTAAGATCGCACCATTGCACTCTAGCCTGGGTGACACAGCAAGACCCTGTCTCTAAAATAAATAAATAGAGAGTAGGGCATAATGGACCATACTGTTTGCTTTTAGCAACACAGCAGTGGTCTGAGGGAAAGCTGAGAAGGCTCAGTTTGGATCTGGAGAAGGAAATGCTCTCCCACGAGAAGCTGGAAGACACATGGGTATAAATGAACTGGTACAGTTCAAATGTTTACTTTTTTCCTATGCATGTATGCCCGGAATACTCAACAAAGTCAAATTTTTGAAGTTGTGCTGTCACCACCATGGACTTAAAGAATGCCAGCACAAGGTCCCCAGTGGCATGGCCAGCTCCTGTCTGGGAGGGAGTCAAGAAGGGCAGACCCCATCTCCTATACACACACACACTCACATATACACTGAGGTGACATCTACACTGGTCTGGGCCCTGCTGTCTTTGAGTAAAGTCCTTATGCAAACCTTCCAACAAAGCCATTAAAAGTGAAAACACGCGAGATCAAAACCTGGGTGATTAAAACCTTTTAAAGTGAGTTTTAACGTGATGCAGTCAGCCAGAGTCTAATTCTTGGGCTACGGGGAAATTTGTATTTAACAAGTTTGTGAAAATATTTCTCTTAAAAATAAGTGATACATTAGTTTTGTGGTAATAATGAAGAACTATAATAGTACTTGGATAAAATTAACCTGATTCCCTCTGTATTTTTTATTTCAAACATCACTTTGTAATAAGTATGAATGTTAATGGTGCTTTATTTTCTTTCCTGCCTGGGGTTTTTCCAGAGGCTCTTCCCCCCCCCCCCACCCCTCTTTAGGGTACTCAGAAAACCTCCCTTCCTCCAGGAAGCTTTCGGGACTTGACTTCTCCTACATTGTCCTGTGCTTCCGCCCGGTGTCCCCATACAGCCTCGTACTTCTCCACAGTTGCATTTGGACTTCACTGCAAATGTGTCTGCTGGATCACCCCCTCCCCATATTGTCTGCCATACAGGGTGGGAGCCGCAGAGCATTCCCAGCCCCTACAACGGTGCTTTACACAGGACAGGCTCTTGGTATGTGCATCCTGGATGAAGATGTTTATCAGCAAGGAGAGATGTTCTTGCTGTTTTTTGTTGTTGCTACTGTTTTTAGAGACAGGATTTTTTCCTGTTGCCCAGGCTGGAGGGCAGTGCCCCAATCACAGCAGCCTCAATCTCCTGGGCTGAAGTGATTCTCTCACCTCAGCCTCCCAGGAAGCTGGGACTACAGATGTGTGCCACCACGCCTGGCTAATTTTTAAAGTATTTATAGAGGTGGAGTCCCCTACTCCTGCGGTTTTTTTAGTTTTAAGAAGTGGGTTACAGGCCAGCCTAAGTCCATTTTATGCAATGTGTAACTTGTTCATCATTCCTTTCGCTTGCATTTTAACATGTTTCTACAATGAATAAGTATTATCTCTATAATTAAAGAGGTTCCAAAGACGAGGAGGAGAGACGGCTAACGATAAAAGATACACACTTAATGACAACCTATTAATAGCGTCAGCTCAGAACCGTCGGTAAGTCTGCAAAGCTTATTCCACTGAGGGGTTACATGGTATTATAATAAGGCTCTATGTAGCTCTTCTCCTCCGTGTCATTGCATAAGAAACCCGAGAAAGGGGCTCCAAAGGTGGACTTTCGGGGCAGGCACTAGCAGCCGCCCTCCGGAGCCTACCCTCTGGGCCACAGGCCCCGAGTCCCCGCCCGCACAGGGTCGTGGGCTGCTACTAGTGCACCGGGCGCAGGTATGATGTTGAGCTGCGGACGTTTAACCCGCGCAGGACGTTTTCCGTTTGCTATTCTCCCTGCCCTGCTGTTAGCTAGGAGTGGACGGCGGTGCCCACCTCCTCTCCCCGTCCCTTCCAAGGGGACTCGCACAGCAGCTCGGCACCCACCGCGCGCCGGCGGCTGGGCCCGCAGGTGGCAACCGTGCTCCCACGGGCTGGACGCCGTGCCAAGCACACCCTGGCTTCCATGGGACCCGCGAGAGGCCACGGGGACTCGGCGGCGACGGGCTCACGGGAGGGGCCCACCAGGCCCTACTCCCGGCCCCTGGTCCCCGGCTTGACCCCCGGCCGCGCCCGCCCCCAGGAGCTGGGCGGTCCTGACCCAGGACGCCACTCACCTCTACCAGGCCGCTGCGCTGCCGCGCGTTGCCGGGACAACGTCGAGCAGGGAATGCGGAAACAGCCGAAGGTGAGAGATGCCGACGCTGAGGCTGCCGGAAAGAGCCGAAGGAGATCGGGAGTGCTCGGGCGGCTCCGGCCCTGCCGCCGCCGCGCGCGCTCCGAAGTGAGTCCCTAGCTCGGGAGGCTGGGATGCTCGCGGGGCGTGACCGCGGCGTAGGTCCCGCGCCGGGGCCCTCCGTGTCCAGGGGCGCTGACCACACCTTCCGACCCGCGGGGCAACTCAGAGGCAGAGGGCGACGGACGTGGCAGGACCGGAGCGCCCCCTTCGCCCACACCCTCCTCGCCGGGCTCCGCGCCGCCGGCTGCGGGCGGGAGAAGTGGCCGACTCGGCCTCGTTTCCTGGCGTCACTCAGCCCTTTACAATAGCCCGCGGCCTCGGGGGTCCCGGACCCCTGTGGCGAGAAGACGGTCCAGCCGGGCCGGTCCCGTGGCACGGGCGGCGCTCCGAGCACCCACGTCCTGTGCTGGGAGGGCAGCGAGCGCGGCGAGGCCGGCCGCGGGGGACGCTTGCGCGGGATCAGCCTTAGACCCCCGTTTCGGGAAGCACTGAGTTGTAAAACGGCGCCTGTGTCGCCGTAATGGAAGCGACCTAAGCGCCCCGCGCCGCGGGCTACGCTAACGCCAGAAGGGCGCGTCCTCGCCTCACCAGCCCTCCGCTCACTCCTCAGCAGCTGGGTTCGCGCCAGACGCCAGACTCGTAGCTACGGCGGCGTTTTCTTCTCACGCATCCGTCAACACTGCCGTAGCCAATCACAGCCAGGACGCTGAGCTATTGGCTGCCGATCCACCAATCCGAGGAGACGCAGGGCCGCACGGTCACGAGGCCGGCGACACAACAGTACTCGTGCCGCAGGCCCGCCCTGCCGCTCCCGCCCCTTGCTCTTGCGTGCGAGCGCGCGCACCCGTTTCTAACCAATGGGAGCGCCTATAGGGGGCGTGCTCGTCCCCGCGCGCCTCGCCCCGCCCCCGCCCCGTGCGCCCGTGCGCCCCGGCCCCGCCCCGGCGCGCCGGCTCGGCGGTCTCCACGGACAGCCGTAGCCGGAACTGCTGCTGCAGCAGCGGCGCCGCAGCCCGGTCAGCCGCACGCGGGCCCGCGAAGGGGACGAGCCGGGGACAAGCGCCTCTCGGGCACCACTCCCGAGCCGGACGAACAGACCGGCGAAGCGGCTTTGCTGCAGCCGGCTCTCGGGGACCGGGACTGGCTGGCCCAGCCGGGTCTGCGGGCGCCCGGGGAGGCCCCGGGGGGCCCGGGAAGCCGGGCTGCCGCGGGGCGTTGATGAAAAAGGTGACCGGAAGCTGGGAGCTCGGGCGGTCTGCCGTCCCATCGGGCTGCCACAGCGAGGCCCGGCCCAGCCCGAGGGGCCGCGGGCGGCGTCTGCGCCCTGGGGCGTTGCTGCGCGCGGGGAGCCCGGCCGGCCGGCTCCGCGTAGCCCTCGGCGGAGGCGTGTTGCGCTGGCAGCGCGGGAGGGCAGCCGATCTGCCCCGGAGGGAGGTTTCCGCTCGTCCCATCCCGAAACGTGACGAAGGGTGTCAGCCGGGATGGGGCTGGAGGTGACTGCACCGCTCTAAAGGGTCGGGAAGTCACGTTGGAGGTTTTCGGCAAAAGGATTCCATCTCCGTGTTTTCCTTTGCCGTGAGGGAAAAGTGTGAACGGTGTCGAAGTCCTCTGAATTCGGAAAAGCTTCTTTTTGTGTTCAGGTGGCGTTTTCAGTATCAAGCCCAGCAAACGGGCGAGTTTATTCGAGTTTATTCTGTTGGGGCTGATGTTCGTTTTGCTTGGGTCTCAGGGTGACTGGGTAGCTTTGGCACAAGTCTTTGGGGAGCGGGGTTCTCCACTGTAGAGCCCAGAGAGAGGACTTTTGGGATTCCGGTTTCTTCAGTAGAAATGGATGGGCTGAGAATGAAAAGTGAGAAGTCCTGTGCCATGAAGTCCTTTGAGTTTGGGGATTTGTCTTGTTGGTTTTGTTCTTTGGCAGGGTTTTTAAAAACTAGCCTGAACTCAAGGGATTTCTAAGGTCGGTTCCAAGAGATGAAAACTGCTACAAATCATGTTGTGGCAGAATACATCAGCGTAGTGATATTATTATGATTTTTACCCATTTCCCAGTCTTTCCTAGAGGTCCTTGACCACGTTCCTGTATTTCAGTGTGTTGGTGCCTCGCTCTTGTTTTCCTTTCAGGTGGAAATGTACCCCTTCTCAACAGTTGTGTTGAGTGTAGTTATCAATGTCTGCTGAGGAATCTAATATTTATCTTTCTTGTTTCATTACATGTACACATTGTTGACTGTTTCTGGGCTTAAGATGTTGGCGTATACTGATTCGCTTAGCTGATTTTTCGACTGGCTGTGCTTTCTGGGCTGCAGACATTTTAAGTCATTGCATTTTGTTGTTGACGTTTTACACGGTAGTGGGTATCAAAGTTAATGCAAGAATTTTACTAATTGTTACCAAGAGTTTTAACGTCTTTCTCTGCTACTGATTCTTGCAATTGGACGAGGACATAACCGGGTTGTCACTTTCCTGGGTGGCTCCAACCTGTTCTATGCAACAGGCTCCTTTGTTGCAAAAGCATTTTTAATTGGTAAATCCCCGCAGCAGCACACGTCTCCCACCCTGAGAAGAAGATTCCCAGAGACCCGGAGCTGATTATTCTTTATGTCTGTTTTAAAATAAGCATGCGGACCGGCGGCACTGGGCCACCCTGGAGTTCCCCATGCGAGCGGGTGGGCCCGCGCCTCTCCCGTCCCGGGGTCGATCTGGGCTGCTCGGCCCTCCTCCGGGGCCAACTCTGGGGGCCGGCGCGCGGGGCAGGTGCGCGGGGCCCGGGAGCCCCGCGCGTTTCGGGGGGCGGGGAGGGGGTGGGGACGAGGGGCGAGGGCTGTGGCTGCGGCCCGGCCGGCCGAGGCGGCGAGGGAGCCAGGCCGGCACGCAGGGCCAGGCCATGAGCCGCGGCCCCGCCGGGTAGGTGGCTGCGGGCGGGGGCGGGCGGCCGAGACCCGCGCCCCGACCCTCGCCGGGCCGGGACCCTCGCTCGTCCGCGCCGGCCGGGGCCGGGGCCAGGGCGGGCCGGGGTCCGCCGAACTGTCGCGCCCTCCCCGTGGCCGCCGGGGCGCGGGCCTGGGCTCGACCGCGTCCTGGGCAGGCCCCGCGGGGCCCGGGGCGGCGGCGCGGGCGAGTTGGGCCGGGCGGCCGGGCCGGGCGCGGATTTGGAACAAACAACGGCGGCCATGTTGAGAGGGAGTCGGGCGCTAAACTTCCCGGCCGCCGCCTCACCCGCCGCCTCCCGCTCCCCCGCGCAGGATGACAGTGAAGTTGGGCGACGGCGGCAGCGGGGAGGAAGGGCTCAAGAAGCTGGGCAAGCGGTCGGCCGATGAGGAGTCCCTGGAGGGAGAAGGGGCCGGCGGCGCGGACGCGGCCGAGGAGAGCCGCGGCACAAAGAGGGACGAGAAGACCCCCCGGGCCGGCGTCGACGGCACCCCCGCGCCCCCCGGCGCGCCGCGGGCGCCGTCCCCGCCGCAGGGCAGCCCCCAGGACCAGCACCACTTCCTCAGGTCCAGCGTGCGGCCGCAGAGCAAGAGGCCCAGGAAGGACCCGCCGTGCGCGGTGGGCAGCGGCGGCGCCGGCGGCTCGGGGCCCCGCGGAAAAGGTAGGGCTGCCCATCCCCGCGGGAGACCCCTGCCCCTCTCGGGTGGCCGCGGGCGCCGAGGAACCCCTGCCTCCGCGGCCGAGCTGCACGCCAGCCCTCCCATCCTGAGGCCTGCAGAGAGGCCCCCCACTTTTGGTGGCACTGATGGGGGGAGGTGTCCCCTCTCCTTCTGTATGTAAACTACGTGAAGGCGCAGTAAGTATCTTTTCTTTGGGGAGTAAAAGAGATCCCCTGAGGCTGTTTTTCTTCCCCAAGGACCATTGACGATTTTCTAAGGTTGGCTATTTTAAACAGCTGACGATAGTTCAGAAACGGGAAGAGAAAACATACCTACTGTATCTCTTTCCCAGATACCAGGCAGTGGAAACGCAACAAAGAAACAGACTGTTGAGACTGGGGGAAACCGATAAGAAGGGGAAAAGGGACCCCAGGGTCTGACTTTGGCTTGCTGTCCTCTGCTTCCAGTGCCCCGGCTGGAGGGTGTGAAGGGCACAGAGGCGCGCCCTTTGAGTTTACTTCAGCGCCACAGGAAGGGTTTCCCCTAGGGTGCTGGGCAGTGAGAACAGTCGTGGCCCAGCATAAACAAGCACCCTCTGTGGGGTCTGTCCTGGCATTCCGAGGGGATGGAGAGCATTACTACCTAGCCAGGGTCCCTACCCAAACCAAAGCAAATCGCAGCCTGGTCCTCCCGCGCCTGCGCTTCACTGTCCTGTGCTTTTTCTTACTTGCATTTCAGCGTTGCACTTTTTCTTAATTACACAGGTGAATTGCTCTTAAATTCTTTGTTTCAGGCCAACTTTGCAGCATTTTACAAGTAGCAAATTATTGCATCAATGTCCAGTGAGTTTCACCTGAAAAATTTTCACTTAGTTCCTTCAGAAATGTGAATTTAAATTTAGTAAATGGCCCTGGTAGTTTTAAAAAGTGAGTCTTTCAAGAGTTAACAGAGAACCTGTTTTGGAGATCTGTGCCAAATGTGTCCTGTTAAGCTCATTTCTGCCTTATTCTCAACCAGAGAGGGCTGGCCTGGAATCACAGCCTTGCTAATTGAGAAAGAATTTTGGTGTAAGTATACTTACTTACAGATGTAAATATAGTGGTAACATAGTGGGTTTCAGAGTTTAGAACTTGCCTCCTGTAAGTTTATTTTGGTATGCAAGTTGCTTTGCTTGTTTTGTAAAAAGTAGTTTTTCGCTGCTAGGCACAGGTATATCTAAGCCCCTTGGGTTTGCATCTGCACTCATGTAAGCTCCTTGGGTACCTTCAAGGGTTTGTCATGAGTGGTTTCAGAAGTCCTGGGCCTAGGGTCCTGTTCATGGCCCCGTTACCCTGGCCCTCTGACCTCACTCTGTTCACTTGCCCTCTTGAATTTGCTTTTTCTGTTAGAGAGGTGTCCTCTCCTGTGAAGCAAGGAACAATAGTAACCACTTTACTCTCTCCAAGTGTGGTTGCTAAAATGAAATGAGGTGTTGGCACAAAAGCACTCTGTAACTTGGACTTGGTTACCTATGTCTAAGGTGAAGTGAAACTTCTGTGTTCATACAGGTAAATTTTGGGCAGTAAAGCGATGAGGGGAGGTTTGCTTTTGTTTGCGTAGTAGAGAGTGGTTTGCTAAGGTAGAGAACGTTTCCTTTGTTAGCTTCATGCTCAGATCGTTGGTGCTATGTGTCAGTGTGTGGCTTGAAGCAGCAATTGACTTTATGTTATGTTTTATATTAGTAAAGTGCAAATTTGTTAGAATTTGTGTTCCTGATGACTTATCCGTTTTACTACATGAGGAAGCAAATGTTTCTTTAAGTAAATAATAAATCTAAGCCGTAACGGTAACCTTTTGGAGAGGAGTAGGAAGTGGGTCTCCTTTGCTTCACAGACCTTCTTGGCCAGCATCTGCCCTTGAGCTTCCGCGAGGCCTCCCATTGACTGCTCTCTGCTCACGGGCTGTGTGGGTCCTTTGGAGGCACTTTGCTGTGCCCAGGATGTCCCTTCCTCCGTGCTGCAGGGGGACCTCTGCTCAGTCATCACCTCCATTACTCATTAGAAAAGAAGGTCTGGTTGTGACAGCACACCCCCACCCGGCACATTCTCTAGCTAACCATTGACAATCCCGAGAGGAACTTCTCCCTTACAAGCTATGGAAATCTCCACCTGGGGTGGTGAGCATGTTTCAGTGAGGAAATGAACAATACTTCATTTTTCACTTGGAAACACTGTAATTTCTGTTAATGTATAAGGAATACTGAAGCCATTGGCAGTTCCTTCGGTTGATTACTTACCCCTCTTGCCAATTTCAGTCTCTCTCTCTTTTTTAGATGCAGGCTCTGGCTCTGTTGCCCAGGCTGGAGTGCAGTGGCACAGTCATAGCTCACTGCAGCTTCGAACTGCTGTGTTCACACCATCCTTCTGCCTCAGCCTCCCGAGTAGCTGGAAGTATAGGTGCACACCACCACCCCTGGCTAATTTTTTGGGGGGGTGGTAGAGACAGGGTCTCACTATGTTGCCCAGGTTGCAATTCGGCCTGACAACCTTAGAGTGAATTTGGAAGAAAAGGCTTGTGGAGAAAAGGACAGTCTCCTTGTCTGGCTTTTCTCCGTATAACTGTGTTTGTTTCTCTGTAAGAACAGACTCTTCTGTTGATTTCAAAGACAAATATTTTTTTCTAGTATGATTCCAAATTAAAATCTTTTTGAATTAGTAAAGGGGATGGTAGCTAAGATTTAATGTCTACGTAGCAGGCGTCTTGCATCCCTGTAGCTTTGCTTTTAAATGGCTACAGAAACTGAAGTTTATTGTTTAAATCAAGTTTTCAGCCTAAACAGAAAGTAAGCAACAGACCAGAAATCAGTGGATCCGCTTGATTCCAAAACAGGTGTTCCTTGGGTTCTACCACACCGCCAAAGTGACCCTGGGATGCATTTGAGACCACAGCTGTAAGAATGTGGGTCGGGAGACAGAGCCCCTGATTCTGCCCTCTTTGGCCAGTTCACAGTCTGGCTGACCCTGGGCAAACTAGTCTGTTTTGGATAATATCTCACCTCGATAAATAATGCAGTGAAACCCAGGCACAAGGTGGTTAATGTGCTCCCGGTGCTTCTGCTTCCAGGTTACAGGATGGCAAGAGGAGACCGTGTAGGCTGCGGAGTGAGGGCCCACCTGTGGCGGGAGTAGGTTCTAGGAGTGCTCCCAGGCTGGCACCTGTGGGGGTTATTTGGCTGGGAGGACTCTGGGGGTGGATACAGAGACCCTCTGCTTCCTTTGGCCCCCCTGCCCCAGCCCCTAAAAACTTTAGTTCCATTGAAGATGGGGAAATGCATCATCTCCAAAATTGGGCATTGTAGTCTGAAGTCATGGTTGCTTATGCTTAGGGATCAGTAAACAACTGTATGTAATTTACTCTTATTGACATTTTGCATAATCTGTGGGCTGCTTGTAGCTTCTGGGTGTTTTTAAAGGATGTCTTGAGCCAGGCATGGTGGCTTGTGCCTGTAATCCCAGCTACTTGAGAGGCTGAGGCCAGAGGATTGCTTGACTCCAGGTGTCTGAGCCAGATGTTCAAGACCAGTCTAGGCAACATAGCAAGACCCTGTCTGTTTAAAAAATAAAGCAAAAATTAGCCAAGTGTGGTGGTGCACGTCTGTAGTTTCAGCTGCTCAGGAGGCTGAGGCAGAAGGATCACTTGAGCCCAGGAGTTCGAGGCTGCAGTGAGCTGTGATGACACTGTTGTAGCTCCAGCCTGGATGACAGAGTGAGACCCCATCTCATAATAATAACAAAGAAGATATAAAATATCTCATCCAATGCAGTCAACCCTAGCGAGACTGGTACCATATTGGAGAGCAGTTTGAATCAGCAGTGAGGGGACCTGGATTCTACTCTGAGAATTCAGTCGTGTGGCATAGGGAAGGTCACTCAACATGGCTGAACTTTACGTTCCTTTTAAAACGAGTTGGGTAAGCTAATGGCCGAGAGGTATGCTTACCTTCACATTCAGGGATGAAGGACTCAGCTGTGCAGAAGGCACTTGGATCTGGTGTTCTCGAGAGTGTCCCAGAAGTAGATTCACTGAAGTCAGCGTAGTGTGTGTCTGGGCCTCTGCTCAGTCCTTTCCTCTGGGGAGGCCAGAGGAGGCTGCTGAGTGTCTTCCTCTGGTCAGAGATGGCATGGAGCTGGCCTGGGGGATTTGCAGCGGGACTGGGAAGGGGGAGAAGCAGGTGGCAGTGGGCCGCTGGAGGACGGTGGCGCTGAAGTGGATGAGAGGCAAGGGTGAGATCAGTTCTGGAGGCCCTGGTCCCAGGGTCCTTCGACATGCTGGTCCAGGGCCGGCTGAGGACGGGGCACAGGGAGGGCCCTCACCTGTCACTGAGCGTCCGCTGGGTGCGCGGCCTGTGCTTGTGGGCCGGGCTTGGGCGTAGCAGCTGCGTGTCGTTGCTCTCAAGGAGCCCCTGTTGGGGCCTGTTCTCCTTGCACATCGCTTCACACTCTTGGGTACTGACTTCTCATCACGCAGGCTGTTGCTAACCCTCTCTGTGGTCTCAGAAACATAGTCACGGGTGAGGCGTTGACTTTGACCCTCTACTTTTTGTTGTGCTTCTCACACCCACCCTCACCCCCGTGCCGACCCAGCCTTGTTAGAATCGTCTTCTCCTTCCCTTGCTCACCTTTCCACGCCTTCCATTCTCCTTGGTAACTTCTCTCTCCTCCCCCGTGGGTCCTCACCTCGGTTTCCCCCCAAATGTCTCTGGAGGGAGGTGGCCTCTCCAGGGTCACTGTCGTATTCTGCCAGGTGTCTCTGCTCCCACCTGCTCTTTTATTCTGCTTGAACTGGAGCTGTCAGGGCCAGAATTAAGGCAGCGAAATCACTTCCTCCTCTGAAGTTTTGGGGGAAGACCAGATGCCACGTTCTTCTACTGTGAGTTGGTGATTCTACTCTACTTTTAAAAAGCATTTGAGGTCTAGAATGATGGGCACCAGACATTAGAAATGGCTACTCGGGGTTGATGTGCTTCCTTTGTGGTTCTTCCTGCTCTTTTCCCCTCTGCTGAGGAGGTATTGTTTTTGAAAGGCTGAACATCCCCAAATCTCACAGCTGTCTGGCAGGAGAGTGTCACTTTGCTGCACCTTCTCACGCCCCCGGTTTGCTTTGTCCTGCCCTTGGCTTTCCCTCCCCTCCGGCTCAGAGACGCTCTGCTCTGTTATTCTTTACTGTCATTCTGGCCTGGGTGACCCATGCTGTGATCTGGTAAAATCTCGCAGAATTTATCAAGGCCTGTGGATTATGGAATTTTAGAAAATGTCTGTCTCTTACTTCAAGTAGGTTCCTAACGCAGCGTAGCTGGCAGCATAAGCCTGTGCTGTGTGGTGGGGCTGCTTGGCAGGTCGTGGTGTCGGGAGAAGAGAGCTCAGTGAGTGTTCCTTAAGAAACTGGAAATGACTCTGAAGTCCTTTGTTGTGGGTGGCGCAGAGGGGGACAGGCAGCCCTTCCTTCCTCAAATAACTGGCCCTAAGGAATCAGGGCTCCAGGTGGGCCAGGATGTCTTGTAAAGACGGCATCTGTAACCTGCCCTTCAGTTTGCAATGAAAGCGTCTCTGACTGACTAGAAATGGAGTAAAGCGGAGTACTCCTGGAAACCTACCCTGAAGTTGCCACACCTGTTGAAAATGGTTGGGAAGCACCAGGCTCATTAGGTTTGCTTTGGTGAGGAATGGATGAAGTCAAATAATGTGCTGGGTGCTTCCTTATGTAGCCCACTCTAGCACAGAGGGTCCTGAATGGCGTTTCTGCATGCGGGTGGGGATGGGACGCATGTGGAGCCTGCCTTTACCCCGCGACAGTGCGCTTAGGACTGTGAGTATTGAACATGCAAACGCTGCACTGTCTGGTAGCACTTTCTGCACTGACAGAATGTTCCGTGTTGTCCACTACAGTGGCCACAAGCCACATGTGGCTGTTGACGACCAGGAATGTGGGTGGTATGGCCGAGGAACTACGTTTTTAATTTTTTAATTCTAATTAAATAATATTTAAATTTAAAGTGGCGTCGTAGACTACCAAATTGGCCAGGGCAGTTCTGATAAGCCAGCGTTTCTGTGCACCTGGTCGCGCTGCCTCATGAGCCAGCTACACTCATCGCCACCCTGGCACGTCTCTCCAGACGGGGATAGACCCGTCCCTGCAGCTGAGTACATCCACGTGTGCGGAAGCGTTGGGCCCTCTGATAGCTGATCGTGGGATCGGCCGTTCCAAATGCTCCTTACTCGGACGCAGGCCCTGGCGCGCTCTCACGAGAGACTCTCACGAGTCTCGGCCTCCCCCGTGCTCTCCAGGCAGCCCCCGCACCAGTTTTTGGTGTTTTTTCCAGAGAGAGTCTTTGCAAGCATATGTGGATTTCAGACTTTAGAGTTTTCGTGTCTATTATTTGTGATGATCTCCTGTGAAACGCCTGTCCTTGGTGGCAGACCCCACCGAGGGAGGGAGCAGAGCCGCAGTCAGCACCAGCTGCCCGGGAAGCCTCCCCCACCAGGAAGTGAGTCCTGGGTGGCAGAGCCCAGGATTATCTCATTAGGAAAGCATTTTAACAATAATCTACAGTTGTTTGGCTTTTTCTTTTTAAATCATTTTTATTTTTATGATCTCATTTTCACCCTTGTTGTAAGATTGTTTCAGAGTTTGAAGGTTTCTCAGCTTTTTATGGTCCTGCAGTTCCAGGAAGAGAGAACCCTGGTTATCACAGGGATATGCTGGGAGTTCTGTTTCCTCTGAGAGGGGTGGGAGGAGTACGGGGCCATGAACAGTTCGTCTGTGGCCCTTGACCCTCGTCCCTGCCTGCCTGCTCCTGGGCACCGGAGTTCTGAGCCCAGCTCCACAGCTCGGGAGGACAGGGCCTGCGTATTCTCGTGCTTCTCCCTGCCAGCGTCTTCTCCAAGGGCTCAGCTTGAGATCAGGAGCTGGTGCCGTAGTGGAATTCGCAAGGTTCTCCCGTCACTCTCAGAACACCAGATTCTGTTGGTGGGCATTGATCAAGGATAGGGACTAAAGATTCTTAAGCATTGGTGGTTCTGAAGTATTGATTATTTCTCACAGAGCGTGGTGTTTTACAGGTGTTTAAATGTTTTCTTGAGTTTGACTCTCAAGCCACTTATTTGTAAAGATGGTGAGAATATTTCAGCCAAAACCCCATTTGAAAAAGAAAGACGCAGTGAAATGTGATGTGAGACTTCAGTTCTTGGAGGGGATGAGACCTCCGTCTCCGTCGTGCACAGCGCATCATGGTGCTGTGAGCCCTTTTCCTTTCCCTCCCTGTGAAAGTGTTTTGCAGGGTCCTTTGGTCAGGTGAGGGCTCTGTCAGTAATGAGTTGCCTTGCTGGCGCTCGGTGGGTCCTGGGCGGAAGGGGCCTGGGGCTCCGGGCCCCCCAGCTTTCCGGGGCAGATCTCACTGTATGGTCTTCTCTCTCCAAGGAGCCGAAGGTGGTGGATCGTCATCTGGAAATGTTTCTGGGGTTGCCGCCACCACCCCTGCAGGGGGCTCGCGTTCCTCCTCCCGGAACTTAGGGTCCTCTGGCGGTGAGAAGGAAGAAGGCAAAAGGGCTCGGCGGCAGTGGGAGTCGTGGAGCACAGAGGACAAGAACAGCTTCTTTGAGGGGCTGTACGAGGTGAGTGAGCCGTGGAGGCGAGAGGCAGCTGGCGCACCCAGCCTGCGCCTTCCTGCTGTCTGTGCGTCCCTTGCGTCGTGGGCCTGAGGGTGGCAGGAGCCCCGGTCTCGCCCTCTGACCTTGGCCTTTTATCTCTTCCTTGTGCCTTGAGAAGCCATTGCTGGCGAGTGGGGTTGGGAGCATTTTTGTTTGCTGCTTCCATTTCCCACCTGTGACAGCTGCCTGCTGTCTCCCAGGGGCTCTTGACTAAGTAGTGGTCCTCCCCTCCCTGGGCCTTCCTTGGACGCTGCGCAGGCTGACTTGGGGGAGGGGGTCCCCTGAGCGGGGGCCCGGGCCACTTGCCTCATCTGTCACAGTAGCCGGTTGAACCCCAGGCTGCCGCCCCGGCACAGGCGGAAGGCCCTGCGGTAGCAGTAGCGGCAGCGCTGCCCCGTGAGCCGGCCACGCTCTGCCGGCTCTGCATGCTCGTGCGTTTTGTTTTTGTAAATCCTTGTGATTGTCGGGAACATGCTTTCTTATTAACATTAATTGCATCGTTCATGGTGTTTCATGGTTCCTTTGCTCAGTGTTTTTTTAATACCTATAAATATGCTGCTGCAGATGTAGACAAAGCTGCGGTCTATATGCTCACCATTTTTGTAAATAAAATTTTATTGGAAGCCAACCATTCCCATCGATTTACGTGTTGTCTGCGGCTGGCTTTGACCGCAGTGGCGGAAGTGGACAGTTTTGACAGATACTGAGTGGCCCTCGGGGTCGAATCTTCACCTTCTTTCTGGCTGGTCACTGCTCTACCGAACCATCCTCGTGTTACTGGTTTTTGAGGTCCTGTCATAAATAGTGCTATAGGGAACATCTTTGTGCACATTCCATATTTTAGGCTACTTCTTTGGCATATAGTTTCAGAAGTAGCTTACTCAATCAATGAACCTTATTTTTTTAATACCCAATTAGTTGGGGTGATGGAAAAGTCCTACCAAGCCTGAGAAACAGATGGCTCAAAAAAGGAGCGAGGCTTTGGAATTTGAACCATGATGTGTTTATGGAAAGATTAGAGACGAGACACTTCTGAATGCAGGCAGCGAACTGGATTGCGGATGTTCCCGTGGCTGTGCCGCTCTCTTCCTAGGGCTGACAGTTAAGTTCTGCCCCTCCCAGTTGGACGACATTGATGTGCCCATGTGGCCTGGTTGTCCAGAGAGAATGAAGTGTGCACACGAGTCTTGAGTAGATGTGAAGTTCTTCAACCAAATACAGATGTGTCTTTTTTTCCCTGTGAGTCTTAGAATAAAACACAGGGGCTGTTTTTGTGTGGATGGTGTCCCCTGCCTTCTTTAAGCTGTTTGTTAGGCGTAGAGGACCAGTGGTTCCTAGAGTGTTTTCAGAACCAGCAACCACTGCTGACTCTTGCCTGAAACACTTGCTTACTGCTGCAGCATGGCCCTTCCTTCTTGGGGAGACGCATGCCCTGCAGGGGTCTGGCTGCTGTGATTGTCCCCTGAAAGTGGCAGAAGAAGAGCCCTTATTCACGACCCTCTATACCTGTCTTCAGGCAAGCTAGCTTGTGGGGCCACCTTCTTGTTTGAGTTTTGCTGCCAGGTGGGTGTTTGTCATGAGAGCTCCTGAAATCCTTGGTTAGTAATGGTAATTGGCTATTCTGATTGTGTAATGTTTTCACTGTTGGCACTGTGCATCTCAGAGTGTGTGTGTGTGTGTGTGTGTGTATGTGTCACTTTGTCTGACCAAAGCTCATGGCACTCTGGTGGGTCTTGATGTATTAGGTTGGGGCAAGGTGACCATTAAGATCTCGAGCTGTGGGACTACAGTGGCTGAGCACAGGCCTCTGCTCTGAGGAGCGTTGCTTCTATAAATGCTAATGAAGGTTGCTGCCTTTTTGATACCCATACGTGTCTGACTTAATTATGCTTCTAGTGACAGAAACCCAGCTCAGTGCAGCTCAGGGTGGAGGAAGTGAGCCACTTTCATAGCTGGGAGGGACGGGGACGGGGGGGGCGGGGGGGGGGAACTCCGGCATCGGGCCTCAGTCTGCCACCCCAAAGCCTAGTTAGGGCAGCGCCGGACACGAGCTCAGACTGGCCCCTCGAGTCACCACCCGTCCAGACTTCTCCCTGCAACCAGGGCCCTGTCCCCCCTGCTGGCGGGGAGTGGGGTGGGCACCTGGGCCTCTCTGCCTCCGAACGCCCTTACTGTCAGCCGTGTTCGGCGCGAAACCTGCCGCCGACACTTCGCTTTCTTCCTTATCCACCCATCCGTCTGTGTTTATTTTTGCGGCACGATTCCTGGTTTCCTACCTTTCATCCACACAGCCAAGCATCCTGCACTTATTTTTCGCCACGTCCAGAACGGCCGAAGGCCTCCCTCTGCGTGTGTGGCGGTGTGGCCTCTCTCTGCACCTGCCTGTACCTTCCCCCTCCTGCGCACGGAGCTTGGCTTTTTACAGCCTCCTGACTCCCTGTTAACACTGTGAGTTTCTGAGTCTCCGCCTCCAAATGGCTTTCTCTTTCTTTCAACTCTGCCTAGTTTTTGTTGTTGCCACCGCCATTTATTTATCTTGTTCACAAGCAGGGTGTGCTAGAAATGCCGGGAGGGCATGTCCTCGTGGGCTCACAGTCTTACCAGAGCAAGACGCAGGCACGGATGGAGGTGGGCCATGAAAGGGCACGTGCTGCCAGGTGCCACCAGACCTCCAGAGGCAGCACAGCTGAGAAGCAGGGTTAGGGGTCACGAAACCAGGGTTCTGGTCCCAGCCTGGGAGCTCACTTTGCCTCTCCTTCTTGCCCCAGCTGCAGAGGGAAGCAGCGGGACAGGGCCTGGCTACGTCCGTTTCTGCCTCGGTTCTCGTTGAAGGCTGAGGGTGTGGAGGGAGGAGGGTCTCATCTGGACTGCGAGGGAAGGTGTTTCAGACACAGCTTTGTTGCCTGTTTTCCCTGCCGTTTCTTTTTAAAACAATGAACGAGCTTTCATTTTTTTTGTATTTTCTAACTTTTCATTTGGAAACATTTCAGACTTAAAGATGCAAAAAGGAGACAAAGAATTCCCACATACCCTCCTCCCTGCTTCCCCAGCATCAGTGTGACTGCAGGCGACACGCCCGCTTGTGTCCTGCTCGTCCCACCCGGCCTTCCAGGACCAGCAGGCGCCCGGGCCAGGGTCCCACGTTGCACGTGCTCCTGCAGCCTGGGGCAGTTCTCAGCCTAGTGTCTCTCCCTCTCCCTCTCTTCTTTTCGTGACCTTGACGCTGCTGAAGTTGCCCAGCCTGTTTGTGGAAGGTCCTCAGTTTGGGCTTATCTGCAGTCCCCTCCTGGTCCAATTTACATTACGCGTTTCTGTGGAGAATTGCACAGCGGTGACGGGTCCTTCCTGGTGCATCCGATCTGGAAGTGCGCAACGTGACCTGTCTCAGTCCCGGTGACATTAGCCTTGATCTCTGCGTTCAGTGGGTGTCTGCTGGGTCTCTGAGACTGTATGAACGTCTTGCTTGTCATTTTCTCCCCCACCGATGTCAACACCCGTCGCTGCTATGGTGTCCGCCCAGGACAACCCGTTTCCATTATTCTTTCCACACTCCTGGTGGACCCACGTGAGGAAGAGCCCTCCCTCCGTGTTTACGTGGTTATTTGGTTATTTATTTACATTTATACCCACATGGACTCACGGGTGTTCATTTTGTTCTATGGGTCATGATCCATTCATGTCATTGTTGGTTTTTTTGCCCAAATGACTCCAGATTTGACCACTGGAGCCGCTTCACATGGGCTCCTGTGTCCTCTCGACATGTTACACACCCTGCAGCGTGACACTTTCTGGCACCTTAAGGTATTTTGGGCTCACCTGCTGCCCTCCCCGCCCCATCCCTGAAGTCGGCCGTTTCTCCGGGAGCCACTCCCTTTGGAAAGCGTGTTTGGAAACCAGCATCTGGGCACTGGCGAGCTCCTTGCTGCTGGGCGGCCCTTGCCTCTGGGTGCGTCCCGCTAGTCTTCCAAGCTTGCTTTTGATGAGATGATCCGGCAGCCGGTTCTCTTTGTGGTGGGATGTGGAGCAGCACTGCTGGTGAGCCCGTCCTCTGGGAGTCTGAGCTGCGCTCCGCTTTCGCAGGGAGCCGTTCGCGGAGGATCAGCCCACAGGTGTGCTCAGAGCACGGGGCGTGTGTTCTCAGTGCTCACCCTTGCTGTCCTCGTTCTGCTACAGAATGCGTTCTGGGTGGCCGGAGCCACGGAGGGGTTTCTGAACTGTGTGTTTTATTTTTAAGGTGCCAGGTGTGTACCATGCTGAGCACCCTCATCCCTCCCACCTCCCGGAGATTCCTCCGCAGCTGTCCCAGTCCATGGTTTCTGTGGAGCCCGGGAGATTGAATCTGGTGGCTGTGTGATGAGCTCGATTTCTCCTGCTTGGGGCCTCGCCTCTTCGGGGTCCACGCGCTGTGGTAGTTCTGTCCCCGAGTTTCTGCTGTTACTTCACCCTTTTTCCTGATGAAAACCTAAGGTCCTAGGAAGTCAAAGCTGAAGTCCAGACGTGAGAGCCGGGAAGGACGACCTGCTCGTCCACGCCAGGCCCATCCTCCCTTCTCGGGAAGCATCCGCCTCCCACGGAGGGCTGCATTGTTTTAACCCGTGTGCTTTTACCCCGGACTTGTTTTCCAGCACGGGAAAGACTTTGAAGCCATCCAGAACAACATCGCCCTGAAGTACAGGAAGAAGGGCAAGCCCGCGAGCATGGTGAAGAACAAGGAGCAGGTGCGCCACTTCTACTACCGCACCTGGCACAAGATCACCAAGTACATCGACTTCGACCACGGTGAGTGGGCCAGGGCACGGGCCAGGGCCAGCTCCCGCTGGAGTGCGCTTTCTGGCAACCCTGCGGGACCTGCTTTCTGGCATTTTCCCACCCAGCTGCTCGGCCTGGATTTCCTCACCTTGCGCCTTGGTGGTTTGCCTGGTAACTCTTGGTCAGTTTGAATTCGGGGGAAGCTACCTGTGTCCCGTGCTCTGGGGTTCTAACTGCCTCTTTTCTGAGTTGTGCGCTTCTGATGGCGTATGGGTCCTGGGTCCCTAGCTCACCTCGAGCCTGGTCCCCCACTGTAAGTGAGGGCCCCAGGGTCCAGCCAGGGGGCCAGGGTGCAGGCTCTGCGCCAACCCTCCTCTGAGCAGGACACATGGGGGTGGGAGTCGGGCAGGGCTGGCCCTGGCCTGCCTGGGTGGGTGGTCTGCTCTCCCAGGTTCTGTCTGTCTGTATTTGAATCCAGATCACGCAGGCCTGTCCTTAGTCACGTGACCAGGTCATCTCCAGGCATGCTTTTGGCTCAGAGCACCCTTCGTTCATCACGGTCTCTGTCCCCTGGAGATGTGGCCGCCTGCCACCTCCACGTGTCAGGAGAACCACCTCTCCTCGTGCCCGTGCTCAGCCCTGCTCTTCATCCCTGCGGCGCACTCCATGCACTCACGTCACGGGCGCCTGCACGCACCTGAGCCCTTCTCTTTGCCGTTCGCACTCTGCCTGGGGCAGCGTGGCCGTGCCGCTCCTCCTCGAGCCTTTGCCTGTGCCCTTATGCCCACTGGAGCCTCTTGTCTCGGCGCCCCCTGCCATGTCTGCCGTCCACTCTGGCTGGTCCCAAAGGCTCTCTTGAAATGAGAAGGTGGCAGCGACTTGTGGAGCGGTGGGGAGGCTGTTCGAGAGGTGGTGTCGACACAGGAATGGGATTCCACGAGCCTCAGTCAGAACGTCTGCTGCTTTCCCGCCCACCGGCCGGGGAAGTGCCTCGGGGACGCCCGAGTCCCCAGTGTAGACTCCCGATTCATAATCTCCGAGGAGGCTCAGGGCGCGTCCTCAGGGTCTGCCAAACCTGGGTTTCTTTCTGTGTCGATTTGGGAAGGCACTTAAGCAAATGTTTCCTTTCTGTTTGTGTCACCTTTCCCTGCTGTGCAGGCTGCTAACCCTACACCTCCTCTGGTGCCTGGCAGTGTCGTTCCCCTTTGGCCTCCCCTCCCGTCGGGGATGAAGGGCGGACGCTCCCACACAACCGCAGTGCAGGTCAGACCCACCCGAGCCCTTCCTCTCTCTGAGTGGGCTGGTGCTTTCCTCCCTCCCTCCCCACCACAGCCCTGGTGTCTCCTGATGGTGCGTCTTGGTCGGGGCCTGCATGACGCGCCTTGTTTCTGTGGAGTCACAGCTCCCCTGGGTTCTCTGACGGGTCCCAGTCATCAGCCAGGGCCGCCAGCCTCTTCCGGTGCTTGCACGGGCCCCCGGCATGGCCAAGCCTTTGCAGCTGGCGTCTGCCTGTGGCTGGAGGTCACCGGGACACTGAGGTGTCTGGGTTCGTTGTACCATACAGGTGGCAACAGGTTTTATACATCTTGTGTACCTGTTGTGGTGCTTCTGACTGGGTTGAAAAGCAGTCATCTGTAGTGCATGGTGTTTGTCTGACTTGTGAATCAGAGTGGGAACCAGAGTGCGTGCGCGAGGACGCACACACCCGCGCTCCATCGTTGGGAGCCCTGGCCTTCCCGTGCGCTGTGGTCTGTGATCTGGTTACTCTCGTTAATCCCGTGCGGCTTCCACACAGATAGACGGGTCCTGCCGGCTGCCGTGCCGTTGTCACCACGGAGGGCGATGTCTTTGTGCACCCTCGTCTCTGCTGGTGTCTCTCGTCGGCGTGGCTTGTTTCACAGACTCAGCGTCTGGATGAGGGAGCTCTGTTCCTCCCCCTGGGTCTGGGACGAGACACCGGGGGACATGCTAAGGACGCAGCAGAGGGACACCGCCCAGACCCCTGCTCCGTCCCGGGCCGCATCCGTTCTGGCCTTCGCCCTTTCCCCTCGTCACCTTTCTGTGCTTTCTTGCTCTGGATGCTGTTTTCTTCTCTCTTCTGGGTTGTGGGTTTTTTCCTTTTGCCATTTCAAATAGGAGGATTAAAAACAATTTTTTTTCAATTTTGGAGACAGGGTCTTGTTCTGTCACCCAGGCTGGAGTGCAGTGGCATCATCGCAGCTCACAGCAACCTCAACCTCCTGGGCTCAAGCGATCCTCCTGCCTCAGCCTCCCAAGTAGCTGCGACTACAGGCGCCGCCACCGCACCTGGCTAATTTTTTAATTTTTTGTAGAGATGGGATCTTGCCATGTTGTCCAGGCTGGTCTCAAACTCCTGGTCTCAAGCGATCCTCCCACCTCAGCCTCCTGCCAAAATATTTTTTAATTGAGATATAACTCACATACCATAAAATTCATCATCTAAGGTGTACAATTTAGTGGTTTTTTAGTATATTTACAAGGTGTTGCGACTGTCAGTACTATCTAGTTCCTGAATATTTCCATCAACCCAAAAGGAAACCCTTTGCCCTCAGCCCTGGAACCTTCCAGTCTACTTTCTGTCTCCATGGATTTCCCTGTTCTGCACATTTCTTGCAAACAAAATCGTGCAGTATGTGCCCTTTGTGTCCAGCTGCTTCCGCTGAGCATAGGCTTGCAGGGCTCTTCCGTATCATAGCACGTCTCAGAACTGTGGTCCTTTTCACCGCTGAGTGATGCTCCACTGTGTGGACAGACCACATTTTGGTTACCCAGTGAATGGCGAACCCTAACGTTTCCTGAGTTCTGGTTGCCTTTGAGGGTCTGATGAGATCTTGGGTCTCAGGAAGGCGTCACGGACAGCAGGCCTGTGGCGTTGGCAGTGTCGTAGACCCTCAGGGCCATCCAGGGTCTGGAAGCCTTGCTTTACGTCTTCGAAACCTTATTCTCCACTAACATATTTTTCGTTTCCTTTCCTGTTACTATGAACACAGCCAGAGCCTTGAAAAGAGGTCTCTAAGGAGAGAACCAGAGAGTGCCGGTGGGCAAGAGAGTGGAAGGGACAAGCAGCCATCGTCCCTGCTCTGGGATGACCTGGAGGCGCCTCCACTCTGTTGAGGTTCAGCTTCATATAATCAAAAAAGTCAAAACAACAGTGGCCTAAGCAGCTAAGGCTTTATACCCTTCACATCAGAGGTGCTCGGAGGCAGCATCCCCATCCCTAGTGCGTTGCTGGGGGCAGGACAGCTCCAGGCAGGCGCTCCTGAGGGACAGCGTTGGCTGGAGAGTGCGCTCCCGCCCAGATCCGCCTCCTGCCGCGGGAGCTCTGCTCACACCGAAGGCCGGAGTGTGGAGCGCAGCACATCCAGCCATACCTGTCCCAGCCTGTTTGCCCCCCAGATGGGACGGGCTGCTGCTGAGGGTGGAGAGTGAACAACAGGCGTTGCAAGCATCTGCGCCCTGATTCCTCGTCCTGTCTGGCCCTGGCGCTTGGGTACATCTTTGTGTGCAGAGATGGGTGGCAGAACAGATTTAGGGCTGTTCACATCCACTGCCTCCTTGAGAATGCCGGTGCCGAGCGTTCTGTTTTCTCCTCAGGGGACACTTGCCCTGCTTGTTAGAAGTGATTTTCTAACCGCTTCCGCCTTGTTTTTATATAACTTTTATTTTGAAAATTGCAAAAACAGCACTGTGTTCCGTATGCGCTACACTTAGCATTCCCAGGTTAACGGCTTGCGTGGCCAAGGTACAGCGATGAAAACCATGACATCAGTGTGAGCCCTGCTGTCGACCCTGCGCATGGGCGCTGAGTCGCCCTTAGATGTCTGCGTTTCCTCTCTGAAGTGTTCTCCGTTTCTCGCCCCCCAGTGTTCTCGCGAGGGCTGAAGAAGTCATCCCAGGAGCTGTATGGCCTCATCTGCTACGGCGAGCTGCGCAAGAAGATTGGGGGCTGTGAGTACGCTCCCCTGTCGGGGCCCTGCTGTCCTTGTCGCCATAGATCCTTAGTGCCAGGAATGCTTCTGTTTTCCCTCTTTTATCTTGAAAACGCTCTGGTAACAGAAAAGTTGAAGGACGTGATGACCACCATGCACCTACACTTAGACTCGCCAGTTGCTCGCATTCACCCCGTTGCGCTCTCTCCCTCTCTCCACACACGCGCGCACGTGCTCTCGGGCACACACATGTTCACGTACACGCGTCCTACCATTTGACTGTGAGGCATTGGCCCACATCACCTGAGAGCCCGGGCGTTTTCCTGCACAGCCGCCATCCTGCCATCACACCAGGACAGTGAGCAGAGATGGACACAGGAATCTGTCTGACCTTCTGCCACATTCGGGTTTCCTAAAACCCCCCAAACCTCAGCCTGGGCTCCTGTCCAGGGCTGCGCGACTGTGGGTCTCTCCGAGTCTCTCTGCCCCAGAGCAGCCTGCGTTGCTTGGTCTTGCACGACGCTGGCGTTTCGAAGAGTGCAGGCGTCTTGCCCCTCACTTTGGATTTGCTCTGGTTGTCTCCTCGTGGCCAGGTCCCTTCAGACATTTTTGACACCAGCGTTAGATAGGAACGCTCTGGCCTTCCCGGGTGCCTCTTGGCCCTGCCTGTGCTCCTTGTGTGACCCCAGACGGCACCTTACCCGTCTACGGGGTGTTGTACACACCACGGCTGCTTCAGAGGTTAAATGAAATACCCGCGACCTATGGCGGCAAGCCATCGCCATCCCCAGTCAGCTCAGGGCAGGTGGCAGACTGGGGAGGGTGTGTCAGCCAGTCACCCTCTACCTGCTGCGCTCTGGCGCTGCTGTCTCGTGTCTTGTCATCGCTCCTGGTGGGCAGTGCTGTGAGCCAGGCTGGTGTTTGTGTCTGGGAGGCGCTGCCTTGCTGCCACGTCTGCCCGCTACGCACACATGCTCGTCCTAACCGCAGGGACCAGAGGCCAGCAGGCAGCGCCCCTGCTCCCAGCCCAGTCTGGGCCTGCCGTCCCGGCTCCTCACCCACTCCTGTGTCTCCTGCCCACCCGCCCTGGTTGTCAGCCCTCCTCCACCTCTGAAGTGTCCACGTCCCGGGACCTCGTGAAAGCTCGTGAAAGGAAAGCTTTCCTCGTGAAAGGAACTAAGCTCTCTTAGCTTTCCTTTTCCAGGAAGAACAAGGACAACCTGGTCTTGACCACGTGTCCCCAGTCCCTGTTGCCTGGTCTGTCTGCACCACTACCCGGGTCCCGGTTCCCTCCACAGATGCTGCACGGGTGTCTGTTTTCTCTGGCCCGCCTGTCAGTCCCCGCCAGCTGGTGGCCCTATGGGGATGCCCTGGCCCCCAGCCCTGGGGCCTCTTCCCACACGACCTCCGCACCTCTCAGCGTGCCCACTGCTGACATGCCTGCGTCACGGGTCCTTGTCCTCAGCCTTTGTCCCTCCTTGCTTCTGGTTCTTGTCTGGGTGGCCTTGCCCAGTCCTGCGGCTTTGGGTACCACCCGTATGTGGAGGACTTGCATTGCTGCCTCTGCTCCCGTGGTGACTGCCCACCTGACCCAGGATGCCGTGAGCCTCAGCACTGTCGCCGCCCCCACGTCCTGGCCACACCTGCTCATCTCAGCCTCGGCCCCAGCACAGAGGCAGTGCCCCGGGGGCTGCCCCACTGCCCCAAGTCCCCCCTCCCCAGCCCCCTCTTCCCTGTGTACCTCACGGGGGCGGGGCAGGGCTCTCAGCCCCGCCTCCCTCTGATCTCTGCTTCCTCCGCTCCATCCTTCTCTCTCCTTGCCCTAAATAGCGTCTATTCATGGTGGCGCGTGGGGTTCCCGCCTGTTGTGGGCATAGTGCCGTGGCCCCTCCGGGCGTCTTTGATTTCACCTGAGTCTGTGGGCTCAGCCCTTTGTCTATTCCCTGCCTGGGACCTTGGGCAGCTTCTTTTTCCCCGGAGTATCATGGGACTCCTGACCAAGGGCCTCTGCACACAGGTGTCAGGCCCATCTTCCCGGCCACACCTCACTCCCCTCCTGGGTGCCCCCTTGCCCGGCAGTGGGCTTCTGTCGTGCCCAGTCCTGGTGGACCGCTGGCCAGTCCCTCTGGTCCTGCTGCACGTCACACTCAAAGGCATGCTCACATGCACACTTGTAGCTCACACTTGAACCCGTCACAGCCCTTTACCCCGCTGGAGCTTCTCTCCTCTGAGCTCCTGCCCACCACTTGCCCTCACTGACCACCCGGCCGCGTGCTGGGCTCCTTGGTGCCCTCGCTTCACCTATCGTGTGATTTCATGTCTCTTTCGGGGAAGGTGCACCGAGACCTGTCATGTCCCCGAGTGCCTGCATGTTGGCAGCTTGCTCCAGTCCACTCAGAAATGTGCCAACAGCTCCATGGTTGGGTGTGCTTTTAGTGGCTTGTCCTGCCTGAGGTCTCCAGACAGACCCACATCAGCAAACTGAGTCTCCGCCCACACATGTGGCCTGCTGGCATTGTCTTAGCTTCTGCACATGCTGGTGTCATCCCCAGTTAAAAGGGACCTGATGAAAGTAGATGACGTGGTCAGCAAGTGACAGGGCAAGCTGGGGCGCAGGGCCGTGTGGCGCCATGCCTTGCCGGCTCCCGGGCTGGCTCTCTGGTCCTCGTCTGGTGCAGATGTCTGTCCAAAGGCGGTCTGTGCTCGCTGCCTTGCCTGGTGGCCGGAGCCTGGAGGCTGGTGATGAGGGCTCTGGCCCAACTCAGCGGAAAGCAGTGCTGGGCCAGGCCCGCATCCCTGTTGAGTGCGTGAGTCCACGCCTTGGCCCTTCCAGGGCTATTGCACTTCCCTGCAGCTCTAACTGGCATCGTTTGTCTTCGCTCTGGAAAAAGTCCTTTCTTCTTGCCGTGCAGTTGGCGCCTGCTGTGAGTGCTCTTAGTTGTTTATCTGACAAGTCTTCATCTTCATCTTCATTCTTGAGAGGTACTTGTGCTGGCATAGAGTTCCGACTGCACGGGCCCTTCCTTATCCCCACCTCGAGCTGTGCCCGCTGCCTCTCCTGTGCTGTTTCTGATGGGGCCAGTGTTCCCCCATCCTGTCTGTGTGCTAGGCGCGTGCTCTCGCTGCTGTGATGAGTTTGTCTTTGGTTTTCAGCCTGCTTGTGTGTTTGTGGGGTTTTTTCCCCAAAAAACAGAATTTTATAGTGAGCACTCAAATGCCCGCCACCCGGGTTCTCCCAGGGACTTGTTAACTCTGCCTGCTTTCTCGCACACGTGAGCATAGTGTGTCCCAGAGGGACATCTCCTCTGGGAACATGGAGTGTGTCAGGCCCATCGTTGAGCAGACCTCAGGGGCGGGGCCCAAGGGTCAACACGGGGACGTGGTCAGGTACAGAGCCCATCAGAAAAGCGCATGCAGGGCGCAGTACAGCACCCAAGGAAGCAGGGTGTGCAGAGCAGGCGGTTAGGGACGGAAGTTCAGAGTGGCAGTGGGTCTGGGAGGGAGTTTGGGGAGGAGAGATCAGCTGACCACAGCCGTGCAGTGCGCCTGCCTGGGGAAGCAGCTGGGCAGGACGTGCCGGCCCCTTCCAGGTGCCTTCCAGGTGAGCGGAGGTGCCAGGGGCAGTGGACTCGCTGGTGTGACGAGGCAAGGGCGGCAGCTGTGCAGGGCTTTGATTCTGGAAGACCTTTGATACTTGGTTAACAGGATTTGGAGTCTCTGCTGAAGATAATAAAATGGGAATCTTTAATGGTTTTGCTCCTAACTACCTCGTGGTCTCATTTGTTTATTTTTCCCCTCGAAGGTATGGATGACAAGAATGCCACCAAGCTGAATGAGCTCATCCAGGTCGGGTAAGCCGCAGCTCTACTGTGGAACGTTACTTACTCCTTTCGGATGTTTGCGTTTAATCTCTGAAGTACAGGAGTTGAAATGTGTTTGATTTTCTTCCCTTGTTCAATGAGGACCCTGAGAGTTAAGGTAGTGTCGTCCTGGTTATGTGTTCAGTCCCAGCAAAGGTGCTGGGCCGAGGACAGCGCTGGGCCATCGCCACCCTGGGGAGGGAGGGCGGTCGTTGTGGTCTTGGTTCGGGCCTTGGTCTCGCTTTCTCAGGCTCTTTTTCCTCCACCTCTTTGCGTGTCTGAGTGAGTGCTGGTCGCTGTGCATCTAGAAAGCCTCTCCTCCGATGGCTTTTTTCTTGCGTCGTCCTGGGAAGCGTCCAGCTTGGCGGGACGCTTTCTGTCTGCAACCACGGAGAGGAGGCAGGAAGACTGCTGAGCCGTGTGTTCGTTGTTTCTAGGAGCAGCTGAGTGCCTCTGTGTGCCTGGCACAAGAATGGGTGCCCGGGACACAGTGGTGACAGAGCTGTGGCATGGCAGCTGATGCGGGTCCGTTGAGCAGGCCTTTCCCGTGTGCGTGTGTAGACAGACACCTGGTATGATGTCATGATGAAATTGCTGGGGTGCAGACACTGCAGGCAACAGGAGGGGAGCCTGCCTACCTGTATGGGAAAGGCTTTTCCGAAGTGATACGTTTATGGCATTTAGACCAAGGTCTTGTCTATTTCTTTTTTTGTTTGTTTTACAGATAGAGTCTCGCTCTGTCGCCCAGGCTGGAGTGCAGTGGCATCATCACAGCTCACTGCAGCCTCAGACTCCTGGGCTCCAGTGATCCTCCTGTCTCAGCCTCCCAAAGTGCTAGGACTGCAGGTGTCCGCCACTATGCCTGGCTAATTTTTCTCTTTTTGGTGTACAATTGCATGAGCTTGGTTTTCTTGAAACAGACTTTATTTTTTAGAGCAGTTTTAGGGTCACAGAAAAACTGTATAGAGAGTGCAGAGTTCCCATCTGCCCTTCTTTCCCGTGTCCTCCCTGTTGTTAACACCCTACGTTAGTTGGTCCGTTTGTTACATCCACAAACCCCACTGGGCGTCATCGTCACCCAAAGCGCGCAGTTGATGTGAATGAGGGCTCACCCTTGGCTCTGTGCAGTCTGTAGGTTCTCACCAACGTGTACTGTCACGTGTCTGCTGTGACAGCGTCACACGGAGTGGTTTCTCTGCGCTGAAAGTCCTGTGCCTGTCCTGCCCCCACCCCGACACCCACTGATCTTCTCACTGTCTACTTTGCCTTTCCCAGAACATCATCGTCTAGTCGGAACCGTCCAGGGGTAGCCTGTGTAGATTGACCTCTTCCTCGTGCAGTCGTGTGCGTTCTAACAAACACACAGGTGTGTAGCCACCCGCAGTCAGGATACAGGGCTCTTGTAGCACCTCCTAAAAATCCCGCACTGTGCCTTTGCCGTGGTCCCCTCCCCGCAACCACTGAGCTGCTTCCCGTTCCCTGGAATTTAGCTTTTTCCAGAAAGCCACCCAAGTGGCATCACCACTGTGGCCCTCTGAGGTTGGCTTCCGCCCTCCAGCAGTATTCACTGGAGGTTCTTGGAGCCTCGCGGACCTGCAGCCCGCTCCTTCTTCCTGCTGAGCGCTGCTTCGTGCCGCCATCCCACAGGCCACTTAGTGTCCTCCGTGGAGGGACGCCAGCTTGCCGCCAGTTTCCTAGAGTTTATAAATAAGCATCCAGGTTTTGTGTTTCACCTGGATGAATCCCCTCGAGGAGGAGGAGGTGGGGAGTGTGTGTGTAACTTGGCGACGATTTGCCAGCTGTTTCCCAGTGTGGGAGGTTGGTCGCTCTCCACGCTCCCCAGCACCTGGTGTTGCCAGTTTGCTGTGACCATCCTCATGGGTGTGAAGTGGTGTCTCAGGGTGGTTTTGATTTGCCTTTCCCTGGTGACCGATGGTGCCGCGTGTCCTTCGTGGTCTCATTTGCCATCTGTATGTCTCGGTGCGTGTTCCGATCTTGCCCATTTTCTAGTTAGTGAGTTTAGAGAGTGCTTTGTATGTTCTGACGGCAAGTCTTAGGTCAGATGTGCGACACGCACGTGTTTCTCCCAGTCTGTGGCTGCCTTCTCTCTCGTTCAGTGAGCGTCTCTCACAGAGCAAAGGTCGCAGCTTTGATGAAGTCTGACCTGTCATCATTTCCGTCTGTGGTTCGTGCTTTCAGTGTGGTATCCAAGACCTCTTTGCCTAAGCCAAAGTCAGAGATGTTCTTCTGTGTTTTCTTTAGAAGTTTTATAGTTTTACGTTTGAATCACAATCCACTTTGATTACGTTTTATGTATGGCGTGAAGTTTGGGCCAAAGTTCATTTTCTTGCTTCTGGCTGTTGCGCTCTGCTGGCTCCGCTGTCGGGACGGACTGTCCTCTCTGCGCTGAGCTGCGCCGGCACGTGCGCCAGAGATCAGCTGTGACTGTACCGTGTGGGTCCGTTTCTGGACCTTTTATTTTACTCCATCAATTGATGTGTCCTTCCTTTCACCAACAGACATTCTTTTTAAAAAACAAGCAAAAAGTCTGTAGAGGTGGAACGGAGATGGGGAAGAATTAGTTGGTGCCAGTGGAAGACTCTTTGATTTCAGACCAAAGGCGACTGGAGTATTTAACTAGCTGTTGTCCATGTTGCTCATGCAGACCCCGTTCAGTTAACTGTGAATCTCTCAGTTACAGAATCATAAAATTAAATTAAGGAGTAAATGAATTGGGAAAAGGTCTAAACTAAAATTAAATCTTATTACATTATTCCCAGACCCAAAGGCATAGAAATTTAGCACGTGCTTATTAGATTTATCAAGTGGCTATGCAGAGAAGAAAATGTATTAGAAAGGAAAGGCAGACCCCAGACACAGAGGATTACTCTGTTGTCTGTGTGCCACACCCATGGAGGACTTCACATAGAGCCCTGTGTGTGTTGGTGTATTCAGTTAGAGCTCAAACTGTGATGCTTCCACAGACATTACCTCTTAAACCCGGCGCCCTGAGGAAGGCCTGGCCTGTCTCTCAGCTTCCAGGCTGCTGTGAGGAGGGAGGTGCGGACCACGTCCTGGGACCGTGGCCTGGCCTGGGAGTCCTTCCCTTTGAGCTTGAGCGTGGCTCTTTACCGTGCGCGGTGCCCGGCTGCAAGCTGGTCATAGAACTTGTGTTAGTAAGAGGAGGATTGTGATCTGAGAATGGTTACTGAGTGATGACAAAGGGGGCACTCGTTTTCATTGAAGGAAAAAAAAAAGGAAGTCACAAAATAGCAGTTTAACGGAAGGTGTGATTATTGTAAACACAGGTGTCACATGACACAGCTCCAGCTGCTGTTGAAACCTGCCCATTTGTCTGGGGCAGATGGAACAGAAAGTGAGGAGCAGAAAAGTCCGTTTGTTTCCAGAGCCCTTCGCGGGAGAGATGGTTTAGGAATTGACTGCAGGCTTAATTGCCAGTCTTCTGATTGTCCCTCCTGGTCCCTTCTGCAGCCCTTCGCTGGTGTCATTAATAAAGCTGCCGTGGCGGGTTCCTGTAATCCTGGCTACTCGGGAGGCTGGGGGCGGTGCGGGGGGTGGGGGGGTCCCTTGAGCCCAGCCTGGGCAACAGAGCAATACCCTGTCTCAAAAAAAAAAAAAAGAAAAAGAAAAAGAAAAACTGTTGTGGCGGCATTTGTTATCTGTATGTTACACCTGGGTTAAGGTGGTTGAAGAACAGCGTCTCAATAGAACACATTGTTACGTGGAGACTGTTGTCCTCTCCGAATTATGCCTCCAGAGTGAGAGCACGGAAGCTCTCTTCCTGGGGCCTTGCCTCTTTGGCCAGGCTTCCCAAGTCTCAGCTCTTCTCTTTGGTGTCTTGTGTTAGATTCCCAGCACAGAAGGAGCTCAGTCAGCACTCGAGTGGGTGGGTGGTGGACAGACCAACAGGTGAGTGAGTGGATGAAAGGATGGTATGTAGACAGGTGAGCAGATGGATGGACGGATGAGTGAATAGATGGATGGAGGGATGAGTGGACTTGTAGCTGCCGTGGCACGAGGAATCGTTGAGCTTTCTGTATGGAACGATTGTACCCAGCTGCCGCTTCTGTCCCCGTGCCCCCCTAGAACCTCTCTGTTTGAATGACCTTACGAACGCTTAAAGCCTTAAAGATTGTAGGGTGATGGTAAAATCCACTGTGTAGGAAATTGAGACTTTAAAATGCTGAAATTAAAGTCATTTGCCTTTTAGGAAACAGGAGATCAGAGCTTTGTTTCCCGAGAAGTGGAGGTCACGGTGATGCCCTTTCTCCTGTCTGGAGCTGTCTCTCTGTCAGATGTGCACAGTGGAGACGTCTCTTGTAGCCGTCCGCGGGAGTCGGCACGAGAGAGTGCCTCCTGGGCAGCATTCCTTTTGAAACCGTGGTATTAGAATGACATTTCTAAAAATTTTGCAAGTAATACAGAATTACATTCTTATGAAGTTTTCAAACAATACGTATAGAAGATATAAGACTGTCCAACCACCCCATGGTACTCCCCTTGCCAAAAATAACCACTTGTGATAATTTAATAAATTTTTTTCTTGGGGAATTTGCATACATAAATGTGCAGATACAAATTTAGAAACTGAATAGCAAGTGTTGAAGCAGCTCTCTTACCTGACATGATCACAACTGGGAGTTGGTCAGTTAAAAAAAGTCAGTTAAAGCAGAAAGTTGTAAAAACAGTGTATGCACATACCCTGAGCATCGTGTAAAACACAACAAACCTGAGTCATTCACCAGCCATTGGATGGGGGTGCCAAAGCCTTTTCTTTGACTGGGGCCTACTCCTCAGAATTGCAGGTTGATTTTTTTTTTTAATTAAAAAAATTTTTTTTTTAGAGACAAAGTCTTGCTCTGTCACCCTGGGTAGAGAGCAGAGGTATCAGCCTAGCTCACAGCAACCTCAAAATCCTGGGCTTCAGTGATCCTCCTGCCTCAGCCTCCTGAGTAGCTGGGACTAGAGGTGCCACCACATCTGGTTACTTTTTCTATTTATTGGAGAGACGGGGTCTGGCTCTTGCTCAGGCTGGTCTTGAGCTCCTGACCTTAAGCGACTCTCCCACCTTGGCCTCCCAGAGTGCTGGGATTATAGGCGGGAGCCACCGCACCCGGCTGCCAGGTTGTTTTTCTCTCAGATCAGAAACTCCAGCTAAAATGCATCATTTATGATCCCTAGTTTTAAAGTCAAGCGAGGATATCACGGCCCAAAATGAGACTTCAGAGTTCATCCAGGTCCCCGGTCTTTAATATTTGTCTTGCCCACACTTAATTTGACTGCTGTTTTGTTTTTTTTTTTTTTTTTTTTTTTTTTGAGACAGAGTCTCACTCTCTTGCCCGGGGCGAGTGCCGTGGCTTCAGCCCAGCTCACAGCAACCTCAAACTCCTGGGCTCGAGCAATCCTACTGCCTCAGCCTCCCGAGTAGCTGGGACCACAGGCATGTGCCACCATGCCCGGTTGATTTTTTCTATATGTATATTTTTAGCTGTCCAATTAATTTTCTTTCTATTTTTGGTAGAGATGGGGTCTCGCTCTTGCTCAGGCTGGTCTCGAACTCCTGAGCTCAGAACGATCCGCCCACCTCGGCCTCCCAGAGTGCTAGGATTACAGGCGTGAGCCACCGCGCCCGGCTGACTGCTGTTTTTAAAACAGCCTACCTTTATCGAGTATTTCCAAAGCATTCCATATATTTTTTAGAAGGAACTATTTTTTTGCTTTTGTATTCATTTTATTAGTTACAGAGTAATTATTTAATTTAAATAACTCCAACCCATCTGCAGCTGTGCTCTGGGCTTGCCTACAGGTCGCTGCGGGGAGCATGTGGTGACCCCTGACCTCCAGCTCCCAGTGCTCGGGGTCCTGCCAGTGAGGTTTACAGAGGGGCTGGGGGAAATGCTGATGTGGCCAGCTAGTCACGGAGAGGTGGATTCAGAGGTCACAGGGTGGTCACATGGAGGTCATGTGAAGGTCAATCGAGGTCACAGAGGTGGGCTCAGAGGTCACAGGGAGGTCATATAGAGGTAGATGGAGAGCCTCTTCTTTGAGGGGCTGAAGGGAAGAGCTCGCAGACCTGGAGCAGGTGGTAGAGGGAGGGGTGGCCGTCTGAGCGGCCTCCAGTGCAGTGGCCCTTCCAGGGGACGGATTGCAGCTCGTGCCTGCCAGGCACTGAGCAGGAGGGCACAGTGTGTTTCCTGTAAACAACGGCAGCCATCCCTTTGGGGTGTGAGCTGTGGTCAGGAGAGCAGTAGGATGCCCAGAGTCACCACATCATGTCTGTCACCGTGTCTACCCACTGTCCTGGGAGCCCCACGCAGCGCCAGGCAGGCACTGGCGGGTGGGGCGGGTACGTGACCAGGCCCCCCTGCTCTGGCTCAGTGCCTCTTGGACACACTGGCCCTTCCTTCCTTCTATTCATTCAGAGGCCTCAGTGTTCCTTCAAAACTCTTTTCCCAGGGCCACCACTGTACGTTACAAAGGGAGGAACCTGCGGATCAAAGCACCCATGTGCCGGGCCCTCAAGAAGCTCTGCGATCCAGACGGTATGTGAGTGGGGCAGGGCCGGCACGTCCCGTAGCTCACAGGATCCGACATGGTGCCCATCTCGTCCCATGTAATGATGGGCTGGCTGAGCTCAGACGTCGCTGCTGTCGCTTTGTGTCTGACCCCGCTTAATCCCAGTCCTGCGAGCTGGGCTGCTCTTGAGTTTGAAGCTCTCCTCGTCATAGCCGTGCATCCACGCAGCACGTCCAGTTTAGCTCAGAGCTAGGCATTCAGACAGAGCAGTCAGCCGGCGTCAGGATCGAGTCTCTCATGGCCTCTCTGGCCTGTTCCGTGGCTCTGCCTTTGCAAATGCACGAGCAGCCACGTTGGGGTTCCTTTCTTGCGGGGCTTTCTCTGCCATCCTTGCCTCCCTCTGCAAGGTAGTCTGTCCACAGCTCTCTTATCCCACTGGTTTTCTGGCAGAGCACTTTGCCTTCTGCCTCAAGGTTGGTCTGCGTGAGACTTTCCTGGTTCCGCCCCCGTTGTAGGCTTGAGTGACGAAGAGGACCAGAAGCCAGTGCGCCTGCCCCTGAAGGTCCCTGTAGAGCTGCAGCCACGGAACAACCACGCCTGGGCCCGTGTGCAGAGCCTTGCCCAGAACCCACGCCTCAGGTAACGTGGTCTTCAGTGCTCTGATAGCGCTCGAGGACGGGTGTGGGGCTGACTCTGGGACACCTGGGAGCACCAAGCTGCAGGTCCACACCTGGGCAGGGGTCTCACAGGCCGTGTGTGAGCCCAGATCACGTGGTGAGAGGGCGAGTGGCTGCAGAGCCTCCCTCTTGTCCCTCTTCGAGCCCTCACTGTCCCTCCCCCACCGGCTCCCTGGAGGTTTGTGTCTGATTCATGCACAGGGCACCCATGTGGGATGGGCCTTTTCCACTTGTAAGTTTTTTTTAAATGAAGGTAAAATTCACTTAACAGAATGGACTGTTAGCCATTTTGCAGTTAGTAGTTCAGTGATATTTGGTACGTTCATAGTGCTATGCAGTCACCTCTGTTTAGTTCCAGAAGGTTTTTATTATGCCCAAAAGAGACCCCATGCCATTAGCAGTCCCCCTCAATTCTCACCCTCCCCCAGCCCCTGGCAACGCCCAGTCTGCTTCCTGTCTCCGTGCGTTTGCTTGTTCTGCGCACTTCGTAGGATGCGGTCGTGCACAGAGCCTTCTGTGACTGGCTTCTTTGCTGGGCCTGCTGGTTCTGAGGCGCATCCATACTGCAGCACGTGTTGGGGCCGTATTTCTTCCATTTATGTGTTTTTATTTTCTCGGGATGGAGTAAGGCTGTCCAGACCCACCCTTCCTGAGCCCAGGAGGAGCTCACAGCTCAGGTTGTCAGGGTGTCCCACGTGTCCTGGTCGAGACCTGTGCTGGTGCTGGTGCTGGCGCACGTATCCCCGTCACTCTGCAGTTCTGTGTGATCCACTGTGCTCTCAACTCAAAGGCTAATTTTTAAGAAAAGGAGCTGAGGGCCCAGCAAATGCCCCCTCCCTGGTGCCCCTTCCAAGGCCCCTTTTCTCTTTTTGGTGCTTCAAGCTGAAGGCGTCCCTGTTGTCCCAGCCTCCCCGCCCTCACTCGCTGTTTCTCTAGGATGATTGTGGAGCTGCACCGGAAGGTCTCCAGCCTCATCGAGTTCTTGAAGCAGAAGTGGGCACTCCAGGAAGTGCGAATTGTATCTTTTTCCACCTAGAGTAAACCCTCCAAACCCTACACCATGTGCTGCTTGGGAATGGGTCTTGCTTCCTAGTACCTGTCATTGTGGGGAGCCCGTGGGCATGGTGGCTGTGGCGTGACGTGGTGTGCCACTGTCACCTTTGTCTGCTGGGTTTTGGGTGTTGAGCCCCTCTTTGACCTCCCGCAGTGTTAGGACGTGGCCACAGCCAGCCCTCCCCAATGTCACTGGCCTGCCGTCTGGCCCATGGCGGTGGCTGAAGTGTTCCTGCCAGTAGGCTGAGCACAATGACCACAGGACAGCCCAGCCTTCTCCATGCTTGGCTGGCTCCTACGACGTGTATGAATTTCCTAAAGATGCCAAGTGTCTGGGTCAGCATTTTTGGTAGTGGCATGAGGAAAGCCTGGGTCAGGAGTTGGGGGGCATGATCCGAGCCCCAGTGGTGCCAGGAGGCGTGTAGCTGTCGTCTAGCCACGTGCCTGGTGATCAGCATGGCCTTGGTGCCAGCCCGTGTGGTGCCTTCCTTGACTGTGTGTTCAGCGGAAGACACTCGAGGAGCGGCAGCTGCAGGACTCGTGCGCTGCACCCACTCAGGAGAAGGTGGCGCTGCACCTGTTCCCAGGCGAGAACTGCACGTTGACGCCGCTGCCTGGCGTGGCCCGAGTGGTGCACTCCAAGGCCTTTTGCACAGTGCACTGGCAGGAGGGTGGCCGGTGCAAACAGGGCGCCAAGGACGTCCACTCACTGCCCCCAGCCCAGATCCTGGGCATCCAGAGTGGGCAGGGCACGGCCCGGGGCCATGTGAAGTGCCCAAGGGGCAGCGCCGACAGCAAGGGTGGGGGGCGGCCCCCTCCTACCACTGACACGTCTCAGAGCTCTGGAGAGAGCTCCCCTGAAAGCGCCCCTGGGGAGGGGGCCACCCCGAGCCTGAGCATCCCTGACGCTCCTAACAGGCCTCCCCCTGGGCACCAGGACGCTGGGCCACATCTTGAGAAGACCCCTGCAGTGGCTCCTGCAGAGGGTGGGGACGGCCCTACCCGAGAGCTGGGGACCCAGGAGCCAGGGGCCTTGCCGTGTGCCTGCAGCCAGCTCCCAGACCTGGAGGACGAGCTCTCCATCCTAGACCCCTTGCCCCGCTACCTAAAGTCCTGTCAGGACCTCATTGTCCCCGAGCAGTGCCGCTGTGCGGACACACACCTGGGGGGCGTGCACCCTCCTCCTGGCGGGGCTGTCTCCCCAGAGGCTCCTGCCCTTGGCGGCAGGGAGGCTGCTGACCTCGCCCCAGCTGGCCCCGGGCTCCTGCCAGATGTTTGCACTAAAGACTTGGCAGATGCACCTATAGAGGAGCCCCAGGAGAAGGGGAGCCCCTTGGAGCCTCCGCTGTCTCAGGGACAGCCTGCCACCAGGCCCCCAAAGGAGGTCCCCGCCAGCCGGCTGGCCCAGCAGCTCCGCGAGGAGGGCTGGAACCTGCAGACCTCCGAAAGCCTTACGCTGGCCGAAGTCTACCTCATGATGGGCAAGCCGAGCAAGCTGCAGCTGGAGTACGACTGGCTGGCCGCGCTGGGCCCCGGGCAGGCCCCCGGTGGGCAGGGCCAGGACGCCCTGCCTGGCGCTCCGCCCGCCACGCTCCACAAGCAGCGCCTCCTCCGCTGCCTGCTGAAGCTCATCTCCACCGAGGTCAACCCGAAGCTGGTGAGTGGGTTGGGCTGTCAAAAGAAGCAGCAGCTGAGCTTTTACAGAGTCGGGGCTAGTTTTATTGAGAAGGCTCACTGAGGACCAGAGGCTGAGGCCCGCAGCCCTTCGGAGCCGTCCCGGCCGACTGCGGCGGTGTTCCAGGTCACGGCGCTCGTGCGGGCTCCGTCACAGCAAGGTTTGGGTGTAAACGAACGTCTGGCTGCAGGTTACAGACACACAGACACCAACCCCGTCAGACGCTATCTTATGTGCAGGAAAAGGCAAGGACCAGGGTCATTTATCTTTTAAGCCAGCAGTCCCCAACCTTCTTGGCACCAAGGACCTGTTTCATGGGAGACAGCTTTTCCATGGACCGAGGCAGGGGAGGGTTGCGGGATGATGCGAGCACGTTGTGTTTGTTGTGCAGACCTCCCTGCTGACGATGGTCTGTGTTTGCAGCCGCTCCCCAGCGCCAGCATCACCACCTCCACTCCGCCTCATATCGTCAGGCATCAGGTTCTCACAAGAAGCGCGCAACCCTAGATCCCTCCGTGTGCGGTCTACAGTAGGGTTTGCGCTTCTCTGAGAATCTAATGCTGCTGCTGATCTGACAGGAGACGGGGCACAGGCTGTGAGGTGAGTGACGGGGAGCGGCTGTCAATACAGACGAAGCTTCGCTCGCTCACCTGTCGCTCACCTTCCACGCAGCGCGGCTCCTGACAGGCCACAGACCGAGCCTCAGTCTGGAGGGTTGGGGACGGTGGTTTTAAGGAAGGCAGTGACTCGGGTGGATGACAGGGTGTGGGGGAGTGGGCTCTGTCCAGTTTTGTCTTCAAAGCTGCTTTTCTGAGAGCCACACGTCACAGAGTCCAGGTCCCGTGAAATTACACTGGCAGGCAGAAATGAGCAGGCGCGTCTTCTTCCAAGACCACTTTGTCCTCCTGGCCGCCTCGGGGAAGCCAGGCCCAGCCTGGAGGGCTCTCAGCTGGGTGGCGAGGGCCTGCCAGCAGTGTGGGGTCCAGAGGGGAGAGACAGGGTTCCATGGCAGGGAGGCAGGGGCCCGAGTCCTGTGCCTGTGCTGTCTCGGAAAGACTGTCCCCGCTGTGCTGTGCAGGCAGTGTGTGACACGGTCAAGGCCGAGCAGGGGGCTGTTGGCAGGCCGAGGTGGAGGAGCGGAGCTGGGGAAGGGCTGGGCAGGGTGGTCCCTGCGGTGTGTGGGCCCCTCTGAGGGTAGCTATTGAGGTCTGGGGTCCTCTGGAGGCTCCTTGTCTTCTGTGGTCCTGGAGCCCAGACAGGGGTCCCCCTACCACAGGGAGGCCAGTCAGTGGAGCCCACAAATGGGGTGCAGAAGGCACCACTGATGGGAGTAACCCCATCCCACACCCCCCAAGTCTGAGTTGGATCACCTGGGTATGAGAGCAAGGTCCTGGTGCCCGAGAGAGTGGCGTGTCATTTCCGTTGGAGAGCCATGGGTGGGGAGGCGGCGTGAGTGCCAGGCCCTCCAAGGACGAGGCTGGGGGTTTTGCGACCAGAACTGTGCACGAAGTCTGTGTGCCTGTGTACTCGTGAGCCCCACACCTGCTGTCCCGTGCCTGGTGTCGGTCACAGCTCACGCCCTTGCACCCCTGGGTGGTGTTCGCAGGGAGAGGGGCTCGGTCATCATGTGGCGAGAAGGTGAGAAGGACCCGGAGACGGGGCTTGGGGTGCTGGTGCCTGGGCCCAGCGCTCAGGTGGCCCTTGGGCCAGGCCGGACAGGGAAGGCGGCCTCAGGAGGAGCAGTGGGGAGGAGACCCTTGGGCCAGCCGGGCTGTGGGACAGTCGGGGTGAAGGAGCAGAGCCCACAGGCAATGGATTCAAGGTCTTTTCCGGTTTGGATCTTGGGCGCTTATAGGAGGGGACTGAGGAGAGATGGGTGTGTCCACGTGTCCTGGGAAGAAGGCACAGCGGGCATCCCAGCCTCGGGCTCAGCAGGACAAGGTGCAGGGCAGGGTGGACATGTGGAGGGTCGTAAGTGGGCCCTCCGAGAGCAGCGCCTAGACAGGGCCCACAGCTCCCATCACCCGGGCACTTGCTAGGAAGGCAGATTCGGGGACAGGTCCAGCTGTCTGTACAGACCGGGTCCAGGTGGCTGGTCCGGCTCGGGTGTGGGAACCACTGCCCAGAGGCCTGGCTGAGGCCGGACACCTAGAATCGGAGGCAGACCGCCCCAGCCTGTGTTCTCCCACGGCCGATCCTCACCCGCAGAGCTGCTCGGGCAGGGGTGGAGAAAGTGGCATAGGCTGTGGGGTCTATGGAATGGCAAAGGCGGGTGGCTGGGGGCTAGAGGTGCTGAGCGAGCAGAGTCCGTGAGGCTGTGCCAAAAGCACAGGCTGCCACAGGTGAGGTCATGCCTGGTGGGACCCTGGGAGTGGGTGCTAGGAGTGAGGGGGAGGAGAGCCGAGAGGCCGGGGCCTCAGCCGGGTCTTTCCAGGGTGCCGCCAAGCCAGGCGGGGCCCAGGACTCAGCAGCAGCCTTGGCAGGGCCTGGAGCTGGGCCTGGGCCTGCAGAACCCTTGGGCTGGGAGCTTTGGCCCTGCAGAGGCCTCTGCTGTGACTGTGTTTGGTTCTGGAAAATAAATCTGCGTTTCCCTCCTCTGACTCGCAAGCAGAAGAGGCTGCTGTAGTCGTCTCAGGCTGGCTTTTTAATGCGGCTTTGTCATTTGCCATCCAGCGCGTCCTCCCACAGCCTCTCTCAGAGTGGGCGCAGGCCAGGCCGTGTGTGGGCAGTGTAGACGCGGGAGGGTGCTTGGGATGGGGTGGTTCTCGTTGCTTCCCTGACCAGTGAGCTTTAGAACTGGCAACTGCCGAGTGATTCTGGGGGATGCCACAGTCGGTGCCTCTGACCTGACCTGTGCCATCACGCAAGCGCCTCCCGAGTCCTCATGGACCTCAAGGGCGTCTTTGCGCTCCTGCTCCAGGGCATGCATTTCACGGCGGTTTTTCCTGTGCCGAGTTTGGACGTTGTTTGGCCCATTTCTGCCCCAGGCTCCAGAAGCAAATGCCATGTCCACAGCCTCGGTGAGGCCTTCGCAAGAGGAGCAGTCAGCGACACCCCCAGGGAAGGTGGTGACCATCAGCTCCCGCAGCCCCCGGTGTCCCCGGAACCAGGCCACCCTCCGCAGCAGCAAGACCTTCCCACCCAGCTCCGCACCTTGTTCCTCAGGTGAGGCGCGGGCGACTGCGCTCCCCATCCGCCATGCCTGGACCGCCCTGAAGATGCCATCCATGGTCCTGGGTGGGCTTGGGGGCTGAGGTGCAGGTGTGCCTGAGACCCGGCCTTGCTGTCCAGTCTACCATGGGCCCCCGTAATAGGCCCCTGAGAAGGCTGGTTTTTCTGAACCTACTGCAACTGTTTTCTTTATATCTAAAATATCAGAATAAAGAAGTCTTCAGTTAGGGGATGTGCCAGCAGTCTTAGAAAGTCCTAGAAAAAAGATGGAATGAGCTGCTGTCTGCAGTGTGCCGTGTCCCAGGTGTATGCAGGAAATAATCCCAATTCAAGGTTCATAAATTGTGTTACTGGAGACATAAAACCCCAAGATTGACGTAGCCTGTCTCCCTGAGGCATCAATTTTACTTGTTTTTAACCCATATTAAAACAGGCTATTGTAGCTAGTATGGTGAGTTCTACGTGAATTTTAAAGGTAGAATACGCAGCTCGAACACCTTCCGTGGCTGTACCCGTGTCCCTCTCCCAGGCACAGAGGAGGTGGTGCCACTGTGGGTGGGCATGGGCTGCCCTGGTTCCTCCACTCTTCCGGAGACCAGTCTGGTGAGACGGGCATGACCCTGCAGGCGGGGGCCCCTGGCGGCTGAGGACTGGGTGCTCCCTCCCTTCCATCCCGTGTCCTGGAACGCCGCCTCCACACTTTGACGTGAAGGGTGTTGTCTCGGCGGGGTTGCTGGCGTGGGTGCCGTGACTGCAGCATCGGCCCAGGTCTGTGCTCCGGCGCCCGCATCGTGTAAGCAGCAGCCCCGCCTCTGCTAACTCAGCCTCCCGGAGTCAGGCAAAGCGCTGGCCTGGCCAGGGTACTGAAACGTACGCAGCTTTCTGGCCAGACACACGCAGTGTCCTGGTGTGTTGACGGCTCCCCAAGGTTATTTTCCTCTCAGAGAATGTCGCTGGCTTCTGGGTTTTCTCTGACGAGTAATGGGGATGACCTGCCGTGAGATGCCGGAGGACTCCGTTTCCCTGGGTCCGTCCTGGTGGCCTGTGAGGAAACTGAGGCTGCTGTTGCGTTAGCTCGCGTCCCCCCTGAGGTTCCTTTCTTCTTCTTGTTTCTCCTTCTCCTTCCTCCGGTTCCTTCCTGGCGGTCTGGTGAGGACGGCGCCAGCAGGCTTGAGTCCTGGTGGACACAGTGGGGACATGCACTCCCTGCTGGTGGCTTGTGTGGGCTTTTCCTGCCTTCCATTCTGATTTTTAAATTTCTTAATTCCGTGCACTCTTTAATTTCCTCTTTCTGAATTGAGGACAGTTATAGACCGAAGAACCTCTAATTCTAGAAATCTAGGATAGCGTGTGGAAGACCTGGCCCATGGGCCGTGTCAGTTTAATCCACAAAGCTGCAGATAAAGAATGAAGAGGAGCCGAGTGTGGTGGCCGCGCCTGCGAGCCCAGCACTCTGGGAGGCCGAGGCGGGAGGATCGCTTGAGGCCAGGAGTTTGAGGTTGCTGTGAGCTAGGCTGACGCCACAGCACTCTAGCCTGGGGCAACAGAGTGAGACTGTCTCAGAAAAGAAAGAACGGGGGTAAGGGCAACATACGTAACCTAAACGTCTGTATCCCCGTAATATCCTGAAATAATAAAAAAAGAAAGAACAAAGGGTGAGTCCCACCATGAATTTTGATGGTGATGAGAACAGCAGCACTAGTTCTGATGTAAATATTTTCTGTTCTTTTATCTCTGGGTCTGTTTTCTAAAAACTAGAGATTGAGACCAGGGTTCAGTCTGCAGCCCAAATCAAGCCTGCTGCTGCAGTGTCAGGTGTGGCCTCACCGGTGCAGAGCCATGCTCCCTTGTCTGCGTGGTGTCTGTAGCTGTGTGTGCTGCAGACAGGGCTGCCCGGGGACTAGTGCCCACAAAGCTGATGTGGGGTGTCTGGCCCTTTACCGGGGAAGTTTGCTGGTTTCTGGTCTGCAGTAGGTGACCTCGAAGGCTCTTCTAGCTCTGGAAATTCTTTTCTAGGATTCATTCATGCATTCATTCATTCAAACGGTAGAGATGGGGCCTCACTATGTTGCCCAGGCTGGTCTCAAACTCCTGGGATTACAGGCGTTCACCACTGCGCCTGGCCTCCGAAAAGTCCTTGAAATCTCTTCCCCTCCCTGGGCACCAAATGGAGTGGCGAAGTACTTTTGTCCTATCCAGGAGACCCGTGATCTGCTCAAAACGGAATCGAGAATTGCAGTGAGAATGATGGAAAATCCGCATTCTTATGGGACTGAGATTTAGCACATTCCTTTCAAGGCAACTGAACAGGTTGCCAAGAGAATTCCTTTCGGATTTTCTTCCCAGTAGGACTCCATTCCCCTGGAGATGTTGCTAGGTGAGTTGATTCTCCCTTCTCTTCCAGGTTTGCGAAACCCTCCAAGACCCCTTTTGGTGGCTGGTTCTTCTAGCACAGGAAGCAGTGACTCAGATGGTGGCCTTTTTGCTGTCCCAACAACTTTGCCACCCAACAGCCGACACGGGAAGCTCTTCTCTCCCAGTAAAGAAGCAGAGTTGACGTTCCGTCAGCATCTGAACTCTATCAGCGTAAGTGCAGGCCGCACTGCCTTGCATGCTGGGTGCCCCCGACCCCATTTGTGGAAAATGCTCCTTCAGGAGTCGGGTCCTGTTTCCCTTACAGATGCAGTCGGATTTCTTTTTGCCAAAGCCCAGGAAGTTGCGGAACCGGCACCTGCGGAAGCCACTGGTGGTCCAGGTCAGGGAACCTCGTTCAAGTCTGCATGTGCCCGGCCCCGCAGCTGGGCCTCCCTGGCCCTCCCGTTGGCCAGGCTGACAGGTCACACTGGCTTTCTTCTGTATCTCAGGTTTTCGTGGTGTAAAAGGGGGAAATCCCTGCCCCTCTTTTCCTCCTCTTGAATAGGGTAAATACAAGCAGCAGCAAAGAATTTAACGATACCTGAACATAAAGATGACTTTTGAACAACATTGAAAACTGCTTGCAAGAAAGACAAAGTTCTGGGGATTCGTGTCCCAATGACATCTCAGACTGGGATGTATTCAAGGATCGTCAGAACATCTGTTTGTAAATATTTAGTCAGTGGAAGCAGTTGGCCAGAGGCCCAACCTCTCACGAGCCCATGATGATGAACCTGGGAGGACCCAGGAGAAGCCCAGGGAAGTAGAGGCTTGTGAGAAAGAGGACATTGTCATTTTGAGGTGTAAGATAAGGGAAGTGAGGCTGGAAGTCTGAAATAACTATGGCCTTAGAAATTTATCAATGTGTATTTTTTTGGATTAATGTTTTTCATAGACTCTTAGAAATTTTTTTCTCTCTTGAGGTTAGTATATTTAGAAATGAGGGATTGCATGAAAGGTCTTAGGAAGAAAGATGCATTCTAAATCTTAGGTATTCTGTGTTCAGATTAATTTAGTACATCTACTCTTTTACATTTCATCCTTTGCATTTGAAATGGAAAATACTCCTGGCCGAGTGCACGCTCTGGCTGCTTAGTCCAGCGTCGAAAACTGTGGCCCAGGGGCCAAGTCCAGCCTGACTGTTGTTTTTTATTTAAAACAGCTTTATAGGCCAGGCACGGCAGCTCACGCCTGTAATCCTAGCACTCTGGGAGGCCAAGGCCGGAGGATCGTTTGAGGTCAGGAGTTCGAGACCAGCCTGAGCAAGAGCAAGACCACGTCTCTACTAAAAATAGAAAGAAACTAGCTGGGCAACTAAAAATATTTACAAAATATTAGCCGGGCATGGTGGCGTGTGCCTATAGTCCCAGCTACTCGGGAGGCTGAGGCAGATGGATCCCTTGAGCCCAGGAGTTTGAGGTTGCTGTGAGCTAGGCTGACACCACCGCACTCTAGCCCAGGCAACAGAATGAGACTCTGTCTCACAGAAAAAAAGCTTTATAGGTACACAGTTCATACACCATAAAGTCAGCCATTTAAAGTGTATAACTAAGTGGTTTTCAGTCTGTTTCCGATGTCATACGATTGCCACTGTCTGACACCCCAGCACCATCACCCCGGAAGGAAACGCTGCAGCTGTTAACGCACACTGCCTTCTACCCGCAGCCCCTGGCAGCCACTGGTCACTTTCTGTCTCTGTGGATTGGCCTGTTCTGGGCATTTCCTATAAATGGGATCATACAATTATGTGGTCTTTTCACTGAATAATTTCGTATGTAACGTTTTACTGGCACACCGCCACAGTTACTAATTGCCATACTGCCTGTGGCTATTTCCCAAGGGCAGGGTCAAGTACGGTCCCAAAACCTAAAATACGTCCTGCCTGGCCCTTTACAGAAAGAGCCTGCCAATCCCGTGTTAGCCGTGGACACGAAGCTAGCACAGGATGTGCGTGGCTCACCTGCATGGATCGCGGCCTGCTGCCGTCCTAGTGGTGCCTCCACCCCAGCCTCTGCCGACACCAACACCGCGGGGTGCCTCTGAGGGTCAGGGAGTTGTCTTGGGCCTAAGTCCTCGATATGGGAGCACAGGACGGCAGTTGTGTGCCCGGAGGCTGAAGCAACTCGTGGCACTTTGGGGTTGATGGACGCCTTTGCTAATGTTTTATTCTAATTACTGACAGTTTCAGTGATGAGTATGATTTCTTAGGTGGTGGCCATAACCATTCAGAAGTGCCCTTAGCGCATTGCAGCCTGATGGCTCGCACACGAGAGCCCCACGGAGGAGCAGCCCATGCTCTTCAGGGTCTGTGGGCTTCCCTTCACCCCACACGTGAGGAAGCCCAGAGTCAGGGGTGTCTCTCACAGAAGTCCACATCCGGTAGTTACATAGTTGCATTCCAGCCAAATGCAGAAGAACATTCTGGATTGAAAGGAGATGATTGTGATGTTCCTTCACTTTTCCCTGGGAGAGGCCAGATTCCCTGGTTTGCGTTGGAGATGACCTGGTGTTCGGAGGTGCAGTGTCACAGGACAGAGCTCTCGGGTGCCCAGGCTTGTGTGTCGTCACCTCGCCTGGTCGTGCTCAGCTCCCTCCTCCTCGGAGCGTCCCTTTCTGTTTAACTGGCTTTCTGGAGTGAGGGGCATCTTTTCGTCGCTCTGATTATCACAGTTTCTCCTTCACAGAGAACGCTGCTGCCCAGACCTGAAAACCAGTCCCACAACGTCTGCTCCTTCTCCATCCTGTCGAACTCCTCCGTAACTGGTAAGGGCCCGCGCCCCGGGGCGTGTTTTCTCCTCCTCACCCAGGTGTGGCTCTGTGCTTGGGAATAGCAGGTGTTGATTTCCGTGGCTCTCTGAGTGACATTTCAAACACACCTGGTGTGCCTTTGCTGGATCTGGCTGCAGTGGCAGGCCAGGCGTGGGCCCTGCTGCCGGCGATGTGGAGGCGCCTCTGCCAGTGTGGTCCTGGTGGCCCTGTGTGCGCGCCTTGCTCAGCTCGGTGCAGTGGAGTGTCTGTTGCCCGCTCTCCACACGTGACGCCTTGTCGGGCGTGTTGTGGAGTGAGGGTGTGGCTGGGTGTATGAACCACGCTTTCACCCGTCTGAGTTCAGTGGGACCCTGGTTCCTTGAAGCCAGCCTGGTCCAGGGAGAGTCCTCAGTCACACACGCTCTGGGATTTGCGTTTTCACCAGTCTTGGTGTTCATGCAGGCGTACCGCAAGACCCTCACGGGCCTGTTGCCATTGCTTTTCCTCGTGCCCCCTTTCTACCTGTGGGAAGCTGAGCAGAATCAAACCCACCTGCAGCGGCAGAGCCTCAGTCCCAGGTCGGATGCTCCAACTGCCTCGCAGGAGCCTGTGGCTCAGCTCGCGGGCCCATGGACCGTAAAGGGCCGTCCTCCCAGGATGACAGTGGTGATCGCAGCCCTTCAGCAGCTCCTAAGATGCAGAGTGATGCCACCATGGAGGGTGCCAGAGCTCCTCTCCCTGGTGGGGGCCTGTGTGACCTCTGACTCTCCGAGTTAGCAAGTGCTTGGAATGTTCTGTGGCTTCCACCTTGGCTCCGCCCCTGTGACCCTGACCGTGGCTGCGAAGGCTCTGCAAGGGAAGGCATGGGTGGGCATCGCTGACATGTCTGCTTTTGTCCTTGCCCTCGCAGGGAGAGGTTCGTTCCGGCCCATCCAGTCTTCTCTGACCAAAGCAGCTCTTTCCCGGCCAATCGTGCCCAAGGTCCTTCCGCCCCAGGCCACGAGTCACCTGGCCAGTAAGTGTGTAACCTGCACGGTGACAGCTACACGTCAGGTTTCTGAGGGATGTTTTCGTCACAAGGCTTTTCAATGTTTTCTTCTTTGAATCATGATGTCTCATTACCTTTCAGAGAGACCGTCGGAGCCCTTGGCTCTTGCACTGAAACGAGGTGTGAGGGAGAAGCTGTTCCCAAGCCCCCTTGGGACATGTGGGATGTCAGTAAAGCAGAGATTCGAAGCGTTGTTTCTGTTGCCAGGTGCTATCGACTTGGCCGCTAAAAGTGCAGGCATCATCCCCGGGAGCCCCCTCCCTGTCCTGGACCCTGAGGGCTTGTCCGGCCTCTCTGCACTGTCCTCAGAAGAGGTAGCAGCTGCCGTCTCCAGTCAGGACTCTGCAGCAAGCCACCAGAATGGAGACCCCATCCCTGCCATGGGGGTGAGTGTGTTTAGAAGGGCTTGAAATTCAGTGTTAGCAGCTTTTGGGGTGGGAGCCCAGGACATGGGTCTGAGATCACACAGGGCTTCAGTCCTGCCTGTGAGAGGTCGGACCACGTGGGCTGGAGGAAAGCGTCTGAACGCGGGGCCGGGGGGCACCCTGTGAGTGAGCACCACGTGGCCCTGGAGAGCTAGAGCTGGGACATGTGGCGGGCGGCTCTGTGTGGGAATAACCGACCGAGCCAGCCAGCAGTCAGCATGGTGGCCTCTGCCTGGGCGTTACTGGGTGTTTCTCGTCTACAAAAGGAAGGATCTGCACGGCCTTCCCATCACTCCTCACCACCCCTCCGGGTGATCTGGCTTCTCTGGCCTGCCTGCGGGCTGCCTGGAGGAGTGGGTGGGCCAACCCTGTCAGAACTCTAGGGAGCCCAGCCCTGCCTGCTTCGAGGTCAACTTCTTGGGAGGACTTGAGTTTGCTCTTGGAGTGAACAAAAAGTCGAAACTGCAGGGCCCACACTCTGAAAGTGGCTTCTTAGTATTTTCGGCCTAGACCCCTACCCGAAGACTGTCCCTCTGGCTGTCAGGAGGCCCAGGGGGATGGGGTAGCACTTGCCCCTGGAGCTCCGTTCCAGGCAATGGCTTGGGCAGTGTCTGGCACACCGTGCGGTGCTCACGGGTGGGCCTGCTGTTCTTGTAGGGCACGAGCGACCCATTTGTCAGCGTCCCCTCGAGGCCTGAGCAAGAGCCAGTGACGGACAGTTTCGAGGTAGAGTGTGCCCTTGGGCCACTGAGCGAAACAGCCCCATGACCCCTCCAGTGCCCTGACCCCCACCCCTGGTCCTGCCAGCGTCTCCCCTGGATGGCCCTGATGCAGTGGCTTTGTTGTCCCCCCACCCCCTCACCCCCATCCCTGTGCCTGCTGCCTGGAGTGAGTGAATGAAGGTGGCTGTCTCCCACCCCAGACTCCCTTCCTCCCCTGCAAGGCTGATCCATACCCAGTGGAGACTGCAAAGTCTCCATTTTCTGGCCATGGAGGAGGAAGCTGTCAGCTGGTAGCTCCCCTGGCGCCACTCTGTGCCTGTGCACTATCGCCCTGCTGGTGGCAGTCCGAGCAGGTGCCGGCCTCCAGGGCTTGGCCCTTGACTCTGCCCTCCCATGGTTTTGGGAGAATCAAATTCCCCAGGCATGTAGGGGACTGTGGCACCCATTGCCTCTGATTTGACCGTCACTCATTTGCCGAGCTGTGAAGCTAGGATTGATTTTTCGTTAGAGGTTCTGATTAGCCTGTTGTGTCTGAACAACACCTGTCTCCCCCCAGGGCTCGTCTGTCCTCTCCTTACCTGAGCTGCCCAAGGCTTCTCTCCAGAATGGCCTCTCCACGCTGTCCTCAGCAGAGGCCCCCAGCACCCGGCTTTCTCCGCCGGATGTCTCTGCTCTGCTGGACATCTCCCTTCCAGGCCCGCCCGAGGATGCGCTCTCGCAGGGAGAGCCCGCCACGCACATCAGTGACTCCATCATCGAGATCGCCATCAGCTCCGGCCAGTACGGTGAGCAGCAGGGTGGCCTCTCCCCTTCCCGAATCCAGGGGTCTGGCCTCCTGCCTGAGTGTTTGCCACACTCACTGGGAATGTTCCGGTCCAGCTATCATTTTGTGAGAATTGCATACGTGCCACCTACAAGGTGCTGCTTGGCCCTGGCAGAGACAGTGCAGAGGAACAGGATGCGTGTAGGATCTGAGGCCGTGGGTGGCCCGGTAGGATTGCTCCTGACCTTGGGACAAGAGCAGGGTGGCCCGCAAGGCCCTCCCCAGCACGGGGTCAGAGGGGCATCTTCCCAGCCGATTTGGAATGTGAGGGGACAGCTTGTGGGTGTCACAGCATTTAGGAAGTGGCTAGACTGGTACCCGTGGGGCCTGGGCCTGGCCCGCGCTTGGGGCGATGCTCCTGGGAGCAGTGGCATGGTTCTTGGTCGCTGATACAATTCAGCCTGTGGGTTCAGGCAGATGGGAGCTCACACCCTGTCAGCAGGTGGCTTGGGCAGGTCTCCGACGTCTGAGCCTCACTTTCCTAAGCAGTAAACTGGAAATAGTGAGCCCGACTCAAGGCTGTCATCAGCACTAGCGAGATGATTCGCATGAAAATCGTGGCGAGGGCCTGGCCTCGTCCGTGCTCCTTGCTGCCATCGTTGTTGCTCTGCGTCCTGTCTCTCTTGCCACACGAAGCCCTCCCGAAGGCTCTGTGATCCTTCCCTGAGAGCAGGGTGTCCATCCTGGTGTGGGGGCCCTCAGTGTCCGGGGTCTCCCAGCTTGGCAGCTCTTGGCAGCATGGCCACGCTCCCTCCTCAATGGGGGTCGGGGAAGCAGGGACCAGACTTCTCCCCCGTGCAGCATCTCTGACCCAGCATTTTGGGGGGCAGGTGAAGGTGTCCCTCTCTCTCCAGCAAAGTTGAACGGCAGTGACGGTTCCAAGAGTCTTCCCTCCCCGTCCGGCAGCCCCCAGCCAGACTGGATCGCCTCTCCCACCCACGACCCTCAGTGGTACCCCAGCGACTCCACCGACTCCTCACTCAGCAGCTTGTTTGGTGAGCATGCGGGGAGGGCTCGAGTCCCTTCCCAGACCAGCGGGGTGGAGTCTGGGAGATAGGGGGTTCTCGTTGCTCTGTGGCTGAACCCCTACTAGGGCTGTCTGCTTGTTTCTCAAGTGTTAATTTTTTTCTGAGTTAATTTTTTTAGGCATAACTTTCAGGAATAGCTGGGACTACAGGCACATGCCACCAGGCCCAGCTAATTCTTCTATTTTTTGTAGAGATGGGATCTTGCTCTTGCTCGGGCTGGTCTTGAACTCCTGGCCTCGAGCGATCCTCCCGCCTTGGCCTCCCAAAGCACTGGGATTACAGGCCTTGAGCCACCTCGCCCGGCCTGGTTCACTGAGCTTTGACAAGTGTATACACCCTGGTAACCCACAGCCTGATGGGGGCATAGAACGTCCCCATCACCCCACACATGGGCTCTCTGAGCCCCCTGCACCCTCCCCACTGGGGCTTTCTGCAGGGCCCTGCCGAGGGCAGGAGGAAAGAAGTTCCCGTCTTTGCACTGTTGGCTCCTCTCGCTGGGGTCAGATGTTCTGAAGTGGATGGTCCAGCTGCCTCCCTCACTGCAGACGGGAGAGTACATAGGACGTGTTCATCCTCATCCCCTGTCTGTCTGCTCATGGGGTACCAGGTGTTAGTGTGGCGGGAAGGGGCATGTCAGGGAAAGACACACCCAGCTCCTGTTTTCCACACAGGAAGAGCTCCCCTTAGCATGTCAGGGACCCACCTCCTGTGGTTTTCGGGAGCAGCCAGGGCATGTGGATGGTTGTCACAGGCAGCCCTGCGTGTGTCACACACAGTGAACTCAGTCAGCCTGAAGGTGGCGCCACGCCTGACGGCCCAGAGCGATTCAGAGTGCTGGGTCTGAGTGTTGGCAAGGGCGCCAGCCCCCTCCATCGTCTCCTGCTGCCACACGACCCAGTGCAGACATGTGCGAAGTCAAACATGCGTCAGGAATAGTTGGAAACAGCCTGAATGCCTGTCAGGGAGGACTACTCACAGAGAACAACATGTGGGGGCCGGGGCAGCAGCTCCAGGGTGGGACTCTGGGGGGCTCCTGGAAAATGAGACACACACCTGTGCCCAAGGATCGTTACGCGGGAAAGCCCGTTACCCAGTGTCTCTTCCATCCAAAGCACCGTGTGCAAGCCCTGCCTCAGGACCCTCCCGCTGGACCGGTTCAGACCGAGCTGGATCTCAGGGTGTTTTCCTCTGGTCCTCTCTGCAGCAAGCTTCATCTCCCCAGAGAAGAGCCGGAAGATGCTGCCAACTCCCATCGGGACCAACAGTGGCACCTCCTTGCTTGGCCCCAGTTTGTTGGATGGAAACTCACGGGACTCATTTGTGTCCAGGTCCCTGGCCGACGTTGCAGAGGTAGGTGCACCAACTGCACACCTGAGCTTGACCCCCCAACCCCCGCCGCAGAGGTGGCCAGATCCCTTCCCAGACCTGTGGGTCACTGAGAACTGCTTGCCAGAGTGGAATAATGCCAGGAGATGGCACATGCACACCTGGGTCTCTGGCTGCTGCTGAGAATAGAGGTGCTAGCTCGGCTGGGCTGGCATCCGTCTGCATGGGCAGCGACAGACTCCGTGCCAGCTGAGCCCTGAAGGCATCCAGACAGGGAAGCCCTGGTGTCAGGTGGGGAGCAGGGTCTCTGAGGGCAGCTGGAGCTGAGCTTGCATCTCAGGGTGTCCTTCAGCAGCTGTGTGGCCCTGGGCTGCCTGGGTTTCCTGATTTGTGGGTGCCGGTGCCAGTGCCACTGTGGAGTAAGTGGTGATAGTAAGCAGTTCTGCCGTCGTCAGTCCCGTCCTGACGGCAGGGAACCTTCAAGCAGGGTCTCCTGCAGTGTGTCGTGGCCGGCCCAGTGGAGCTGGGTTGGTTCTGGACTCTGCCATCCTCGTGCTTCTCCTGCACTGGGGCTGACCATGGTAGGTGCCACATCATGGCAGCTCCTGCGTGTGGGAGCAGAACTCCACATGTGACTGTCTTCTCTGGACCAGACGCAGTGTTCCTCTTCTGTTTGGCCAGGCTGTCTGCTCGCACCCACCCAGGTGTCCGTCAGGTGGTTTGAGTGGCATCTGGGCAAGTTAGGCTTGCAGGGCGAAGGCTTGCTCAAGGGGTGAATATGGGATGGGCATCTAGCTGGTGCAGGGCGCAGGGCGGCAGTGCTTCGGGGGTAGGCTCAGAGGGAGACTCGTCCCTCTAGAATGCCACTTGGAAGGCTTTATCCTATTGTAAGAGTCCCAAATCTGGGTCCGGGGTATGGAGACAGTAGTAGGTATTCCTTGAGGAATTTGTAGGCTGATGCTTGAGGGAAGCCTGGAGCAAAAAAAGGTCAAAAAACATAAATTGCGAATCTCAAGATGATGAACTGAGGCAAAGGCTTTGGAGCACTGAGCCAAGTGGTGATCTGACTGGAAGCTTCATCCAAATGCAGACACAGCAACACAGTGGGTCTCCTCACTCAGTACGTAGCATTTCTTCAGCCTGCTTGGCCACGGAGTCTTCACTCAGCACACCTGGGAGCGCTGGTGTTTCCCTTCCCGTGTTTGTGTGGACGTTTGTACGTACCCGGCCCCTGTGGAACAGGCACTGCTCAAATGTCCTGAGACACCATGCCACAGCCCTGCTGTTCAAAAAATGGGCCACTGGCCGGGCGCGGTGGCTCACGCCTGTAATCCTAGCACTCTGGGAGGCCGAGGCGGGCGGATAGTTCTGAGCTCAGGAGTTCGAGACCAGCCTGAGCAAGAGCGAGACCCCGTCTCTACCAAAAATAGAAAGAAATTAATTGGACAGCTAAAAATATATATAGAAAAAATTAGCCGGGCACGGTGGCGCATGCCTGTAGTCCCAGCTACTCGGGAGGCTGAGACAGTAGGATTGCTCGAGCCCGGGAGTTTGAGGTTGCTGTGAGCTAGGCTGACGCCATGGCACTCGCCCCAGGCAAGAGAGTGAAACTCTGTCTCAAAAAAAAAAAAAATGGGCCACAGACCAGCTGCAGAAACACCTAGAAGTTAGAAATGCAGATTCTCAGGCCCACCCCAGGGCCCCTGAATCAGAATTTGTACCCAAGATCCCTGGGTGATGTGAAAGTGAGTGACACGAAGCAAAGACATAGTCGACGTTTGTGAAACTCTGTGTCCTTAGTGAGTGACTGAAACACATCCTTCCCTGCAGAAAGGGCAGGTCAGTGTCTAGCGAGAGGCTATTACGGAGAACCCTGCACGCACAGCACAGTCGTGTCTGTCAGGTAGTCCTCCTCGGCCGCACGTACAGCGTGAAACACCTGCGGCCTGACCCGCTGGTGGGACGTGAGTCGGCGGTGGGGTGAGTGACCTGGGGAGAGGCGGAGCTGGACCGGCCCCGGGTGAGGAGGGCGGAAGCTGCTGATGGAACGCAGGCAGGAGAGTCACGATTGCTCTGTGTTCTAAAAACAATTTAACTTGTTTGACATTTTCCATAATATTAACAAAAAGTTTAAAATTCAGTTCATACCATAGCCCTGTTCAGTTTTCCAAAGCCCTCCCATTCATTCACGACGTCGTGCAATTCATTATCGACATTTATTGAGGGCCTACTACGTGCAAACAAAGGCCCTATCCACAGGACGCGTCCACTCAGGCTCAGAGTAAGCAGTGAAGACAGCAGGTTCCACGTAGCTGCGCGCAGGACCAAATCCTGAGGCCCTGCTGCACGCGCATCTCCCCGCTGCTCTCCACCTCGCTCCCTGTGTCATGGCCACTGTCTCTCCTGTGCTTTTCAAACAAAGCCTGTTCCCGCCTCAGAGCCTTTGCACTTGTTTCTCCCAAAAGGAACACGCTCCCCAACTTGTCCTCAGGATGTACCCTGCCTCCTGCTCAGGCTCCAGTCCTTAGAGGCCCCCCGACCTCCCTCCCCAGCAAACGCTGTCCCCTCGCTGCGTCTGTTCCCTCAGGCTGCTCCTCAGTCTCTGCGGCTGTCGGGAGGAGCACCGCCACACTGGTGCAGCAGTGTGTGTGGACAACAGGTCCTTCTGAAATTCTCCAGAGCACACTGGGCTCGACTCCAGCAGCAGGAGTTGGTGGGAGATAGCGGTCTTCTCCGCAGGGAGCCACCTCCCTCGGGAGGGCCATCCAGCCGCCAGCTGACGTGGTCCCGTGTCTCCTCTGTGCTGCAGGTCGTGGATTCCCAGCTGGCATGCATGATGAACGAGAACAGCATCGACTACATATCTCGGTTCAACGACCTGGCCCAAGAGCTGTCCATCACGGAGCCCAGCCGACGGGAGGTTCTGTTTGATGCTGGCGGAGGTGGCCCCCCCGTCGGTGACCTATCCCAGTGACCACAGCTCAGGACAGGGTATCCTGGAGGCTAAAAGGAGGACTTACGGGGCTGAGGGTCCTCCTTTGTGGTAGCTGAACAACTCTTCCAGCTAGAGAGGACAAATCGAGCCCAGGACCCCCAGAAGATGGTCTGAAGAGAAGCACCTCTGCACCCTAGAATGTACCAATGCAGGAGCCACTGGTCATGAGCTGTGTCCCCACAAGCAGAGGGCAGTGATGTCCCGGGGGACCAGGACCAATTCTCGGGAAGGGGGGACAGCAGAAGTTGCTGTGGTTTGGAGCAGTTCCTGGCCAGTCCTGGGGCCCGGCATCAGGGTCTGCACAGCAATGCCGTTTCAGCCTGTGCTCTGCCTCAGCGGCTGTGTTGGACGTTCCAGTGGGCTTGCTTTCTGAGAAGGGAGCGTGTGCCTTGGCGTAGCTGCTGCGTGCCGGGGAGCTGCTGTCTCCCCTTTCTCTGCGGGGAGCCCCCAGGCCGCTGCAGCGTTCCTTCTGCCAAACCTGCGCCACTTCGGGTTGCTCTCTTGGGAGGGTGCTGGGTAGGACTGTCGGATGTGGCTGGGCTCCTGCCTGGTGGTGTCACGCCCCAAGACAGCAGACACTCAGAGGATGTCCGAGTGTCAGGGGCTGCACCAGTGCCGTCAGCCCAGAAACACTTAGGCTAGTGCTCCCGCCCAGCAGCTGCTCCACCTTCACAGGAAGGGGGGACGAGAACCACGTCTTATGCAGATGGTGTGGACCTTGTATGGTCCTGCTGAGCTGGCCGAAAATGTTTTTCCTGTGTTTTAAGAATTAGGGAGACATGGAAGAGGAAGAAGAGTCCCTGTTAGTTGGTGTCCTGCCCGTGCCCCTTCGCAGGTTTCTCCTGGGTGATCTGAGATGTTTCTCTCTGCTGGGATGGCCCCTAAGCACTGATGAGACTACAGATGAGACTTTCCTAATGAGTTCTTGAGCTTCCCCATGTTACTGTCTGGCATCTGGGACAAACTTGCCATCGTGAGGAAGGTTTTGTCTTCTTCAGAGCCTTCTCTGCTCCCCTTGGCGCTGGTGCAGGGAGGCATGGTGTACGTGCTCAGTCCCATGTGCACGCCTTTGCGCGAGGCTCCGGTTTCTCCTCCCATCTCTCTCCTGTTCAGGGCATGCAGGCAAGGGTTCAGATGTCCAGATTGGGTCAGAGCTCACCAAACCCATGCCTTTTTGGTGGTCTCCTTCCTTGAGCCCTGGGTGACCAGTGTTAAAACTGCAGGCGGCCCAACGTCCGGTCTTTCCCAGACAGAGCTAACCAGGTCTCCTTTGCCTTCTCAGCTTCAGGAGTTCCAAGCACACAAGTCACCATCCAGCCATACCCAGTGTGGCCAGGAGCCACCGCTGTGCTGTTGGGCAGGTGGTGCCTGCACCGCCATCTCACCACCTACTTCACCCCAACCCAGTGGCCGGGACTGATTTGGCTTTTCTAACCCAGCTGAACCTACACTTGCTCCGCCCCCCACCTTTCGTGAGGCAGGCAGCAGCACTCGGGGCTGGCCCCCGCCCTCTGCACCACTTCTCTCCCCTTCCACAACGAAGGGAACGGTGAAGAGAGGGAAGAAAGGCCTTTGGCGTAGACGAGCAGGTGGATGCCCTCAGTCCTGCTGTCCCACCAGCCGCTGCAGACCCCAGGCGGTGATGCACTGCAGGACAGCGGGCTCCCAGGCAGGAGCTTCCTTTTGTCTTCTCACAAGTTTTTCTTGGAGCTTTTGCCTCTAAGGTGGTTTACCTCCTTCAGACTTTCAGACTTTGACACAAGATCTTAAAAAAACAGTCCCAAAGCTCTGGAGGGATGAAAAAAAGGAACATGGTGCCACTTTATTAAGGGTTATAAACGGCAGTGTTTGAACCAGAGTATCTTTAAACTAGCTTGTGTTTTATGCTTAATACATCAGCCTCCTGAAATTAGCATCTCATTGAGCTAAAGATCGATCAGTCGCTCTCCCTTGCTGGGCATGTGACATTGCCAGGTCTGCAGTAGGTTAGGACACCAGGCTGCTGTTAGACCACTCCGAGCTTTCCCCCATTCCCACAGTCTAGGCCAGAGATGCCAAGTAACAGTACAGCCTTGATGCACAGAGTACCCAGGGGCGACATGTGCTTTACCAGGGACAGAGGGGCCTGAGCTGCCTGTCAGGGGACACCCTGAGGCAGTGTGCTGTGTCTCTTTGCACCTTTGCCCAGTGACATCCAATGGGGAAAACCTTGGAGATAGGGATCTGCTTTTGTATGCTCCTGATTTATTTAACAGCGCCTCCCACTTGGTTCTCTGGCATAGACTCCCTCTGGGTGTGGCGGACTGTAGCTCTTGTCATCCAATAGGTAGGTAACTTAGGGAGGAGAGAGGACTGACTCCTGGAGTAAAACTGACAGGATTCCAGAGAATTCTGCTTCTCTAGCAGCTAGACCGGTATGTGTGTTTGTTTTCAATATGAAGGGGAAATGGTGTCAGTTGTTGCGGAAAAATGATGCATTTTTTTCCAGCCTAAGTGAATATTTATGTACAAACATAGGCAACGTTAATGGCTGGAATTTTCAAAAGACTCAAGCAAAGAGGCCTTCCACTTCCTGTGTCTTCCTCTGCCTTTCCAGCAGAAATAGTCTCAGAACCTGTGGCTTCCTTTGTGCATGTTGTGATTAAGATGAGATCAGTTTCTTAGAAAAATCTTTCCCTAATCTCTCTCATGTCTGGGGTCTTTCTGCTGATTCATCTTTTCTAAAGATTGAGACCAAATATCTCTGGTGTCAAGGAAGTTGGCATTTTGGCTTTGTCTTGATTGCGAATGTACAGTGAGAGCATTCCATCCTGTAGAAGGTGCAGAGGCAAGTCAAAGTTCAGGCTTTCATGACATTTTTCATCCTTCTGTATCTCATAGGTGTAGAGTACTTGCTCAGGGAGTGGGAATCGTCGGGGTCATGTCCTCATTTGCTCTGCTTGCTCTCCCACACATCTGCAGTTTCTTAGCATCAGAATCCCGTTCTGTGCTGTTCTGTACGGTGGCATTGCTGGTGGATGTTCTCTTCAGTGTAATAGCATCTTTAACTAGATCACACCAGTGAATCTAAACTTGCTCTGCAAAGAAAGTTGTGGAATACAAGACACTGGGAGCAAGGGAGGAGGAAGACAGTTGTGTTTTCTCTTTAAGCGTGGAGATCTAGCAAATGCATTGGTGAGGAAATATGGCACTTTGTCTTAAGGAAAACAAGGAAAGATTAATTTAAAAAAAAGGAAAGAAACAGCAAACCTTTCCCAGCTGTCAAAGCTCTCCTAATCTCACAATAATTTTTAAGTCGTGTCTTGGAAGCACTACGGCAACCTGTGCCCTTTGTTCTGTAACAGGATAACTGGCTCTAGGAATGGTCTGGACAGCAGAAATTATTGCTGTTTCCTTTAATAATCGTTAAGCCATATCAGCTAAGGTTTTCGGCTTGAGATGTGAATTTGTTTTATAGATTATAAATATACATATACAGTGTATGTATAAAGCAGAATGCCTGTCTTTCCTGATTATTTTTTGTACCATATTGTAAATTATATTATTTATTCTTCACCAATTTGGGAATAAAAGGTGTTTCGGTTATTTAATATAATAAACAAGAGCTGTTAAACTTCTGTTTAAATTTCCAGTTCAACTTGTAAATGTTTTTATTGTGCATAAATACATACTAATACTTGATCTAACCATGGTCGTTCGGTGGTCATTTGTGCCTGTGCTGAGGGCCTTGTGCCTGCAGGGGCCGTGCGGGCAGCTGAGGCCTTAGGTCGGCGGTCCCACCGCGCCCCGCCTGGTCCCCGTTTCCGCCCCGGGCCTCGGCCTCCAGCCTGCTGCCCAATGCCAGCGCCCGACGCTCTGAGTGACGTCTGCTCCCACCAATCGGCGGCGAGCGCGGCGCCGGCCTTTCCAAGCCGCCTATTTATTGGGTGCGGGCGCGAGGGGCGGGGTCCGCGCGGCGATAGGCTGCGGAAGTGAGATTGGCGTCGCGGCGCCCAATGGGCGTGGGAGGGCGGGTTCGGGTACCTGCGCGAGGTCCGGCGGGAACCGCGGCGCGGCGGGCAGAGGGCGGTGCCGGGCGGCGGGCGACATGTTCCAGGGCCCGGAGAACGAGGCGGGCCGCGCGGGCTCCCGGTGAGGCTCGGGGCGGGCGCGGGGCCGGCGAGGGCGCGGCCACGTGGCGGGCGGCGGAGCGGGGCGGGCCGGGCGGCGGGCAGGGCGGCCTCACAGAGGCCCGCGGGCCGCGCCTCCGCCCTTCCCTCGGTGTGCGCCGCGGCCGGCCGGCCAGGGCGTTCCGGGACCCCGACCGCAAGGGGCGGCCCTCCACTCCCTCCAGTCCCTCCAGTCCCTCCACTCCGTGCGGCGGGGCCAGGGTGCGGAGAGCGCGCGGGGTCTGGGTCAAAGCTGCGGGGGGATGGCGGGTTGCGCGGCCTGCGTCCGTGCGTGCCTATGTTGGCGTGTGCCTGTGTGTGCTTGTGCCTGCGTGTACGTGTGCCTGTGCCCATGTTTGCATGCGCGTGTGCCCGCGCCCATAATGTGCCTGTGTGTACGTGTGCCCGTGCTCGTGTGTGCCTGTCCGCATGTGCCTGTGCGTGCCTGTACGTATGTGTGTGCCGGTGGCTGTGTTTCTGCTAGTCCGGGCAAGTCCACTTCCAGTTGGAAAGTACTAGGATGTCCTGGGAAGACGATGACAGCCCGCAATGCTCAAGCAAAGGGTTACCTCCTTTAGCCTGCACCACAGCCTGGGGAGGTAGGTGCTGTTCTGGAGGAAACAGATTGGAACGCAGATCTCCTGACTTAGGTCTAATACCCAGGAACACACAACGCACTTTTTTTTTTTTTTTTTTTTTTACCTCTGAAGTGCTTTTGGATATTGGAAGTCACATAAATTAGGGTCGATGGAGCCGACGAGGTCTTTCGTGCCACTCGAGCAGCCAGCTTGCGTTGTAAAGCTTTGGGTCTTCAGATGCGAGAGATCTTTCTGTATTATGAGCCATTGCTGCGGCACAGCCTCCCTGGAAGTAAGAGAATTTGTGTGTGTGACAACTGTCAAGACAAATGCTAAACAGAATAAATGCTAAAGACTTGTTCCCACTTGCTAAAAAACCCTTTAAATTTGGGGGAGTTAGGGCAGTACTCAGGCATGCTAACCAAGTAGTTAACCATTAACTATGGAACAGTGACTGTTAATCACTCACCTATAGATCTGTGCCGATGTGGGACCAGGAGTTTATTCTGCACTCAGAATGCACTGAGTATCTGGTGCCTGGCAACCAGAGCTCCGTACACCTGCCCCAGCCAGGCAAGGGGCTGCGTTCCCAGTGGTGTCTCAGTTGCGTCCAATAAGTACACTCCCTTTTTGTTTACACTGCCTGGGCTCAAGCCATCCTCCTGCCTCAGTCTCCCCTGTAGCTGGGACTGCAGGCCCACCATTAACTGGCAGCCCAGTGGTTGAGGTTATAAGCACCGTAAGGAACACTGATGTTTTGCTTTTTGAGTTCCGGAAGTTAGCTGCAGAGGTAGTGCTCTAAAGTAGTAGTTCACACTTTTTTGGGGGATTCGTTTTTAGACAGGATGTTATGAAAGGAGAAAAATCTTCCTTATAGGATGTCGAGGTAGGCAAACCAGTTTTTTTTTCCCTCCTCAGAGACGGGAGTCTTGCTGTGTTGCCCAGGCTGGTCTCGAACTCCTGGCCTCAAGCAGTTCTCCCGCCTCAGCCACCCAAAGCACTAGGATTATAGGTGTGAGCCACCACACCTTGGTAAACCAGTCTTAACTGGATGAATAAATGTAATTGGAACCTTCTGCTTGGGTTGTTGGAAGCCGTGCATCTGCCGGCTGTCTTGACGGATTGAGCAGCTAGGCTGGTGCTTTGTTAAGATGTACACTTTATTTTGCTGTGAAGGGAATCAAGTGGTGGCTGTAAATTACCCAGGCAGTTTTCCCCTCTTCAGACCCTACATCTTTTGTTTTCTTTCTGAGGGATTATCTTGTGTTGAAGGGATTTTGAACCATAAAAGCATGCTTTTAGCCACCATTAACCTAAGATCTTCCCTTAAGCTGTAAAGTCTCTGTTTGTAAAGAATTTAATCTGGGTCTGTTCCTCACTGGCCAGTCCCCAAAGTCATCTCTGAAGCGCAGGGACAAGCTGTGCGGGTCAGGAGCAGCTGGTCTCTCTGCGTCTGGGTCCACTTGAGCTGTGCGTGGAGCTTTTCTTCTTGTCACGGGCCCCTTGGTTTTTCTTGTGTGTTTTTAGTATCTTTATTAAAACACATGGAAGGGACACTACAAAAGGAAAACAGAAAGCACCCCCACACTGTGAAATTGTCCCCCAATGTCTGAGCTCGCTGGCTTTCCCCTCCTTGCCCCATAAGCGCTGTCACAGTGGTGGCTGCGTGTGGCCTGCAGAAGGCCACACTGCGCCATTGTTGTGTTTTTGCTGAAAGGTCTATTGAACTCTCAGTCCACTGCTCGGATCCCCCTTTGCGGCAGCCCTGCGGTTGGCACGGTGGCTGCCGGCTGTGAGACCTGCCGGCTGTGAGACCTGCCGTGGTGTCGGCTGGTTGCCTTTGTGATGGAGGTGGCCACCGCCCACTCCCAGGTGGCCGGGCCTTTATGCACCGTAATCCCTGCTAACGCAGTGCATGGTATGGCTTGTTTTTTCTTTGCTTGTTTTCAAATAAAAATCCAGAAAAGTACACAGAACAATATTAAATGCTGTATTTCCATCCCAGATTAACATTTGGTTCTTTCGGGTAACCAGCACTTACCTTCCGTGCCCCCATGGGACCCTTTCCGCATGGAGACCACACACTCAATTTGGGCATCACGTCTTACAAACGTTGGTGTTCTGGTGACACTCAGTGTCCGTCACATCACTCACACGGGACACTGAAACCCCTGTGCACAGATGTAGCTTTCCTGTTAAACTTGAAACTCCTCCCTGGCGAGGACTTGCTCTTGTTCGTCTGTCCACGGGGTCTGCGCAGGCTGCCGGCGACGGGAGCGCAGGAACCACGCGAGTTGAATTGAAGCGAGGGAGAGAGGCAGGGGGGACTGGGGACCCTTCGAACGGAGACTCGAGGGTCAGGAAAGAGTCCTGGGCTGGCATCAAGGCGTCTACCTGCAGTCTGATCTGACAGGTCGCAGGACACTTGGGGGTGAAAGGAGAGCCATGTTTCAGATAAATGAGCAAAAGGAGAATCGTAGCGTGTGTTGGCACGAGACTTGATGTTAAATTCCGTTGAGCTCTGGAAATTGCAGATCCACATCCCTGGTTTCCAGAGCTGTGACGGGGACCCGAGCGTGTTAGACCTGCTGCGGTTAGCTAAGAAGGGTGCGGAGAGTGCCAGCGCTGTGCGATTCATAGATGGGCACGGAAGTCAGCTGGCCTTAACAAAGCGCCTGACCTAAAATCTGGTCAGCCCTTTCTTCTTTTTTTTTAAATTTTTTTATTCTCTTTATACTTTTTTTTTGTTCTGCTTCAAGAATTACAAGGAATCTTGTTAGCTGTTTTTGATTTAAGCTTGGTTATTATTTTTAAAAAATGTTTTTTCTTGGCCAGGCACAGTGGCTCACACCTGTAATCCCAGCACTTTGGGAGGCTGAGGTGGGAGGATCACTTGACGCCAGCAATTGGAGGTTGCGGTGATCGCACCACTGCACTCTAGCCTGGGTGACAGAGCAAGACCCTGTCTCTAAAAAAATAAATTATTTGTTCTCAAACTGAACTGTCTTTTTCCCTTCATCAGATCGTTAAGGAAGTGCTCACTGCTGACAGGCAGGTCTGGCATATCTGCCTCCCCCATCCTCCCAAGCAGACAGGGACCCCGGGCACCGATTCAGAGGCCTGCCAGGGCTCGCGTGGCTTCTGCGGTTTTGAGCGGCCAGCAGCGGGGCCGTGTTCAGGCCGAGCCTGGCGCGTTGTCTGCCCTCTGTAAAGCGGACGAGTTCTTTGCCTCCTGCAGTCCAGGATAGCTGAGAACCGTCCATGTGAAATCACAGGGAGCAGTCAGCTCTCTTTCCAGCTCCTTTGAGGAAACAAACATTTCAATGTCCTATTCTTTTTGCTAGCCTTGAGCGGTCAGTGTTCGCGTGGCTTCCACTGAGGCCTTACCTGCAACCATAGCTTTTGTGTGGCAATGAGCCCTGTGGTTTCACGGACAGTTATCCTTGGCAGGTGGTGCCAGGACCTGCGGCTACCAAATCCACATGTGGTCAGGTCCTTCATGTACAATGTCGTAGTATTTGCATATAACCTATGCACAAAAATGCCTGTACATGTTCAGTACAGACCCAAATGTTCTTTTTTTGTTTGTTTTTATTTTTTGTCTGAGGTTGGTTGGATCCAAGGATGTGGAAGCCACAGGTACGGAGGGCCAACTATATTCTTACGTGTCTGGGACCACGGATAGTCCCACTGCTTAGGACTAGTGAAAGCATGGGCTGCTCGCTCGTTTTAAAACTCAATTTCGGTAGGCCTCTCTCTCTAGCCTGCATTTTAAAAATCTTTCCAGGTTTTCTGAAAAAATGTGTATGAATGCAGCGTTTCCCCGCCTGCGAACGTGTGCCTGGGGGTCAAGCTTTGTGGGAATTCCTTAGTTATTCAGTTTTTGCAATAAAAAGTGACTCAAGGTCCTGATCCTCTACTTGTTAAATATCGACTTCCAAATAGCACACAACGCCATTTCCCAAAGACCAGAACGTCACTGTGTTGCTGCTTGTGCCTGAGCAGTGGGAACACTACATTCTCACAGGTGTTCGATTAAAGTCCATATCGCAGAGTGCCAGTGTGTTTTGGGGTGACGTCCGTGTGTGTCGATCTGAACAGTGGGCTAGTCGGTGTATTCTTTGACCTTTGCGGTACTCAGCTTCTGTCTGGTCACACCAGACTTCAGGACCGCGGAGACTCCCAGCACACACTTGGATTAATGTTGGTGGCACTTCCCATGGTCGAGGCCAACACCGTACAGCAATGTGAGCCATAGATGGAATTTAAGATTTTCTAGTAGCCACATTTTTAAAAAGTAATAAGAATCAGCAGTTAATTTAATAGATTTCATCAACCTAATATATGCAAAACATTTCAACATGTGATCAGTAAAAAGACACGATTAAGGAGATGACTTTGCCTTCGCTTGGAGAGATGTGCTTCTCAGTCCGCACCAGCCACATCCGCACGCTTGGTGGCCTTGGCTCCCATGGTGGAGTGTGCAGGTCCAGCCCTGCGAGGCAGGCTTGCTCGGGGCGTGAGTGGTGTGTGCCCCTCATTTTAGAGACCCTTAAGAGAGGTGTTAGGGCATAGTCCAGGCTCTACATCCAGACTGCCTGCGTTTCAATCTTGGTTCTGCGATTTCCTGTGTGGTTTTTGGCAAATTACTTGATTTCTTTTTGTCTCAGATTCATCATCTGTGAAAATCCCTGCCTTATGGGGTTGTTGTGGGATTGAGTGAATGTAATACACTTTTAAAGTGCTTAGAACAGTATCTAGCGTAGAGTAAGCACATCACAAACATAAGCAGCAGTACTAAACACATCCAGTGTGTTTGTAGTAGTAAACACCACCATGTAATGATTAAAATTAGCGTTAAACTGTACTGAATGTGGCTCAATCTGCCTGTTTTAGGGGAAGTTTAATTTTATTTACGAGAGATCATAGAGCTAATTTCAAAATATGCAAATTTCTAGAGATTTTTTGGCATAAACAAGATACCTAAAGAAAACTTTTAAGGAAGTCCTAAGAGCAGTAAAATAAGTTTGCCATGTGGCCACATGTAAACCAGTCATGCCAGTATTAAATAACCGTGGTATGTGATTTCTCCGTAGACACTAGGAAAATACTCTGCCCCGTGACAAGCTTCCAGGTCAGCCCCCGGTGATGTGTGTTTGCTCTGTCCTTGCAGGGCCATGAAGCCTCCGGGAGGAGAACCGAGCAATCTTTTTGGAAGTCCAGAAGAAGCTGTTCCCTCAAGCAGGCCTAATAGGATGGCGTCTAATATTTTCGGACCAACTGAAGAACCTCGGAACATACCCAAGAGGACAAACCCCCCAGGTGTGGGCCCTTGTTAATCCTTCGGCCTCCACCTACTTCATGTTCTTCTGAAGATGTTTTCTATTTCTTTATATTGATCCTTCCAGATATTTTCTGGGACAGGTTGTGGCTTGTCATCAGAGTTCTTCCAAAATGAAAGAAAGTTCTTCTCATGATTTTCACGTTCTTTCTTGAAGGTGGCTCGAGCATGCTCGGATTCTCCATCTGTTCAGTAGACGCTGGTTGGGTGCAGGCCCTGAGGGTAGGAGGAGAGGGTGGGATTCTGGTTCCTGCCAGGGAGGCTCTTCCACGTGTCCCGTGGACCCCTTGGGAGTCCTGCAGTTGCACGCGAATTATTGTGCATTTAAACATTGTTCTTAGGGAGGGAGGCTGTTTTTAATCACATTGTCAGTGGGACTGAAACTCTTAAAAGGGAGAACTGATCTAGGACACATATATATAGTCTTAAGTTACTCACCCCACCTTCCAGCGGTTATGGTGGCAGAGGCTCTGTGGAAAAGGTTTCTCCTGGCTGAGGGGACCATGGAGCTGAGTGTACAGTGATGGTGCCCGAGTGGCCTTCCCCTGTCTGTGTCCACTAGGGGAAGCGTGGTTCCATCCTTACGGGATTTGAGCGGCCACACACAGGAGACAGTATGTCAGACAGATGATCAGTCAAGCAGGACCAGAGCTGGAGCTACTTCCTGCCTCACCCCAGTTCTGGGTGCAAATATTTCTTGACCAAATGTACAGGAATTAGGCAATAGACTCAGAAGCTAGATTTTCATTTGGTGGTTTTTTTGGTTGCAGTTACAGTAGAGGAGCAAGTGGTTTCCGTCCTTTACTGCATGCACGTCATGATTTTAGGGCTGGGGTGGTCAGCCGGGGACATCCTTTGCATCGGTGGCGGCATTGGTGGTGGCACAAGGTAGAGTCACATCCGAGGCACTTCCAGGTGTGTGAGCCAGTTCCTTTGAGCCCCGCTCAGCAGAGCACGTGCCTGGGCTATCCTGGGAGTGCACCAGGCCGTGACGTGACGATGCGTACCTCCCTTTAGCGTCACGCTCTGTGGCAGGGAGGTGCTTGGTGCTTGTTCAGAGACGAGCAGCTGGTATCTTAGTAGCCATCCTTTCGCTTGGTGTGTGCATGTATGTTTTACACCCAAGCCTTAGTTACCTGCTTACAGAAGTAACACCTTAGATGGACATTTCATTATGGCTTATCAAGTCGCTTATAGGTGGCAGCAGAGATGTTACATGTCTCTAATTGGCTGACACATCTAGTTGTCAGCAGCAGTTACAGCCAGAACGGGGTCAGAAAAATGCCAAGTGAATGCTATGTTCCAGGTTTCCCTGGAGCAGACGTGTTACTAGATGCAGAGCTGTCTGTGTGACCTAGACATTTAGCTGTTTGCTTTTAACCTACTAAAGAAGCGTTCGTGGGTTTAGTGAAGAAGATGCTTCAGCAGGAGAAAGCATGGTTAGGAAATTCTAGCAGGAAAAGTGCTGTTTTATGGCGTCTTCCCTCTCTAGGCCAGTCCAGGTCGGCTCTGTTCTAGACATGGAGGCTCTAGCAGCCCCCAGGTGAAGGGTAGGGTTTGATGGGGGCCTTTAGGAGTTAGCGTCTGATCGTCCTGCCGTGTTGGCTGGCACCCAAGGCTGGCCCTAGGGTGTCACCGTGAGAAGTGACGAATGTGTAGGGTAGGACCAGACAGATGTTCCGACTGCTCAGTGTTCTGTTTGTTTCTGCAGGTGGGAAAGGAAGTGGCATCTTTGACGAATCAACTCCTGTGCAGACTCGGCAGCATCTGAACCCCCCTGGTGGGAAGACCAGTGACATTTTTGGCTCCCCAGTCACAGCCACTTCCCGCTTGGCACACCCAAACAAACCCAAGGTAAGGACTGTATTCAGGCAGCAAACATGGAAGAGAAACAAGCCAAGTCTCTTTAAAAAGGCTCTGAGCCAGGTGTGGCATGCTGGTGGGAAGGGACGGGTGGATGGCGTTGCTTTTCCTGGGTGCAGTCGTTAGTCACTGAGTTTGGAGCCTCTCATGAGTCACCGCAGAAACATCTAGCCTGGTGCTGACGGAAGCCCTGGGGGAGGCGGTTCTGCACGCAGGCTGTGGCTGCTGTGGGGGGAGAGTCACAAAATTGAGCATTCACGAGGAGTCGGACCCTCACGAATTTTTCCCTATTCTTATTTCATTTTGGAAGAGAAAAATGATGGGGTTTCCCCCCCCCCACCGTTTGTTGGGGTTTTGTTTTTTTTTTGTGACAGTCTTGCTCTGTTGCCCAGGCTGGACTGCAGTGGTGTGATCATAGCTCACTGCAGCCTCGAACTCCTAGGCTCAAGCAATCCTCCTGCCTCAGCCTCCACAGTGCTGGGATCACAGGCCATGCCACCGCACCTGGCCAGTGATGGCTTTTGATGGGCATCGCCCCTCACCAGGGCAAAGTCCTCGTGCTTGTTACCTGTGCAGGTTCGTGGTGCTTGGCTAACGTGTAGTTGGCGCCTCTGGACCAGTGAAGGCACCCTCAGAATAATACCAGCAGAGTCTCTGCGTTTACGACACTGACTCCGAACCACTGGGAAGTGGAATGCCTGAGCAGTGTGGCTTTGGATGTGGCCTTAGGGAGTACTGCTTAGATCTGTGGCCTCAGGGCCGCAGGGAGGGCTCGACCAAGGCCAGTCCTGGCTTCCCAGAGGGGTAGCAGAACATTTCTGGGGTTTACTGCAGCCAGACTCATACTAGAGGCCAGGGTCTTTGTTAACATAATTATTGGCAATATTTTCAAGTTATTTATTTGCTTTTCCACCTTTATTGTGGTCAGAAGGTATGGTCTCCTTCCCTAAAACAAAAAATTCTTAACCACTTCTGGAGTCGCTTATGCCTAGAAAATTACTGAACTTTTGTTGGTTCACATGCCAGAAGGTGGCCCATTGCAGAGTTGAAATGGAAACTTGAAAAGAACCAGGATAGGGAGAGAACAGTGGGTGCGGGAGCAGCACTCACTTTTGATTGCCCCACGACACCGCCGCGCGGACACCTCCGCAGTGACGTCTCTTTCCAGTCTAGTCTCCTGGAAACCAGGCAGGAGCCTCTACTGTGTTCGTTGACCATTATGTTTATTTTAAGAGAGCATTTCTTTGGAAAGTATCTTCAGGGGCTCCGCTACAGGCTGAACCTTGGCTAGACTGGAAATGGCCTAAAAGGCAGCAATTCCTCACCAGGAGCGGGGCTTGAGTCAGCCGAACTCAAGGGTAAGATGCCTCCCGTGGTGATTCACACGTTCTGGCAACCGTGGACTGGGCAGAGACAACTGGGTGTAGAACAGGCAGAAACAGAATAGAGCTTCCCTTGATTTTTAATAAACATGAAGGTCTTTTGATCAGGACCACTGGACATCTCCAGCATCACTGGAGAAGTGGCCAATTCCAGGTCAAGGTCAGGCAAGGTGAGCCTGGAGCATCTTGCAATACCAGAAAGCCAGGAGCTCTGCAGGCTGCTGGGGCAGTTCCAGGACTCCTGCCAGCGCGTGAAGGGGACCACGGGCCCGAAGTGTGGCTGTTTGATCCTAAACAAGTACAGTAATTGCAATGGTTTGGAATTCATGGGCTCGTAATGGTACTAAAAATCATCTAATTTGTGACCTTTGGAGAATGCCACAGGACCTATTCATGCAGCTGGCGGAGGACAAAACAGAGCTCCTAGCCAGCGTTTCCTGCGTGAACCGCATGGCAGGATGGCAGCTGTTAAGGGACAGTTCCCTTTCGTAAGAGTACTCCTGGTGGTGAATGAAGACACAGTGACAGAATTACAGTATCACTATTTTGCAAACTTGTAATAAAATTGTGGATCTAGACAATGGTCATCAGTGGCTGTTACATCCCAAAATGCTACGGGCCTGGTAATGAGTCCCTCAAGGACCACCTTTGACATCATCTTGTCAAAAAATCAAACCTAGATTAGACTAAACCCCATGTTAACCCCACAGGGGTGCTCTCAGAGTAATGCGACATGCAGGAAACTGCAGGACAGACCGTGGGGGCCGTCCTGGAGATTAAGGAGAGACTTACTGTGGCCCCTTCCCTACCAAAGTCTCAAGAATTTTTTCCAAAAATGGAAAAACCCATCCTAATATTCATATGGAATCTCAAGGGACCCCAAATAACCAAAACAGTCTTGAGAAGGAAACATTGGAGGCTCATATTTCCCGATTTCAAATCTTACACAAAGCAAATTAAAACAACATGGTATTGGCGTAAGGACAGACATACAGACTGGTAGATAGAATTGAGATCTGAGAAATAGACCCTCCCAATTACACCTCTTCATTCAGTTGATTTTTCCACAAGGGCGCCGGGATCATCCAGTGGGAATAGAGCAGTCTCTTCAGCAAATGGCGCTGGGAGGATCGCGTGTGCATGTGCAGGAAGATGAAAGTTGGACCCTTACCTAACACCATATCTAAGGATGAACTCAAAATGGACCAAAAACCTAGTTAAGAGCTAAAACTATAAAATTCTTTGGAGAAAATATAGAGACAAATCATTATGATCTTATCCTTGGCAATGGAGTTTTAGATAAGACACCAAAAACACAGGCAACAAAATTAAAAATAAATAAATTGGACTTCATTAATATTAAAAATTATACATCAAAGGTCACTATAAAGAGTGAAATGCTGGGCACAGTGGCTCATGCCTGTAATCCCAGCACTCTGGGAGGCTGAGGCAAGAGGGTCACTTGACACCAGGAGTTTGAGAACAGCCTGAGCAAGTTCAAGACCCCATCTCTACAAAAAAATGGAAAAATTAGTGGGGTGCGGTGGTGGACACCTGTAGTCCCAGCTACTTGGGAGGCTGAGGCAGGAGGATCCCTTGAGGCCAGGAGCTCGAGGCTGCAGTGAGCTGTGATCACACCACTGTACTCCAGCCTGGGTGATAGAATGAGACCTCATCTCTTAAAAAAAAAAAAAAAAAAAACAACCAGAAAAACCATGGCGAGATACCACTTGACACCTACTAGAATGGCGATGATGTAAAAACAGAAAATAACTAGTGTTGACAAGGATGTAGAGAAACTGGAGCCCTCCTACGTTGCTGTCGGGGATGTAAAATGCCGTGGCTGCTGTGGAGAACAGTTGGTGGCTCTTCAGAAGCGAAACCTAGAGTTACTCTATGATCCAGCAACGCCACTCTTAAGCATGCACCCAAAAGATTTGAAAAGGAGGATTGAAACAGATACTCGCACACCTATTTTCGTAGCAAAATATCCATAAGTGCCCCAGGTAGAAACACCCCAAGCGCCCCCTGCGGATGGATGGGTAACGACAGGTGGGCTGTCCGTGCGGTGCAATATTACTCAGCCCTAGAAAGGAATGGAGCCCTGACACGTGCTACGGCGGGACCAGCCTTGAAAACACCGTGCTAATGTTTAAAGGTTGGCTTTGGTATCATTAATATTTGCAGTTTTGAGTATTTTTTTTTTAAAGGACATTTTTAAGAGCCACATCTTGAACCATCTGTGGATAAATGAGGTATCTGGGATTTGCTTCAGAATAATCCCGTAGAAGGATTGGGGGGCCCAAAGTTGGGAGGACAGTGTGGCCAAGACAAGGGTGGGCAGGAGTTGGTGTCACTGTGCCTGCACGGAGGGTTAAGTGGGTTCACGGTATTACTCTCTCTACTCTGTTTATGTTTAAAATTGTCCATAGTAAGAACATTTTTTAAAAGTTAAAAAGTCGGCCAGGCGTGTTGGCACACGGGCATGATCCCAGCTACTTGGGAGGCCGAGGCGGAAGGATCACTTGAGTTCAGGAGCTCGAGGCTGCAGTGAGCTGTGATCGCACCACTGCACCGCAGCCTGGGCGACGGAGCGAGATCCTGTCTCTAAAAAGACTCAAAAGTTAAAGTCATCCACGTCCTGGTTTTCACTGTCCATTTGAATAAGGGTGGAAAGGTTCTGACCCGACTGCTGACCTGCCGGTTCGCTTTGTTGCAGGATCACGTTTTCTTACGTGAAGGAGAAGAACCAACATCGGACCTTAAAGGTGAGCTTTTGTTTCCTGCTGCTTCTTCCTGAGTGGCCTTGTTCTGGGAGGGCTGCTGGTACGTCCCCAGAGAACGGAAGGCAGCGTCTCTCTGCTCCTTCCAGGTCAGCTGCTGTGCCCGCTGCTGAGAAGATTTGCATTTGAAGCAGCTTGGGGTAGAAAAGGTTTCCTTTCCTTGTTGCCTATGGGCCCAGGCCCAAGACCAAGGTGGTGTCTTCCTAGCAGCCGATCTGTGTAGCGAAGGGCAGGGACCCCACACCCTTTATGAACTTGTGACCAGTGGTAGAGCTGGCAGAGCTAATCTAGGAGAGGGCATGCAGGAGAGCTGGGAAGTGGGAAGGAGGGACGCAGGGCGGGGTGGGGGCGGGGACGGGGACGTGGCATCTCTGTGGTCGAGCTGGAGGTCAGACTTCAGCTCTCACTGTGGTTCTCCAAGCCGACTCTGGGCAGTGATTCCTGCCTTCGGGTCACCATTTCCCTAAACTGACAACCAAGACACGCAGGAGTTCATTCATCCTTCAAAAAGTCCAGAGCAGTGGTGACAGGAAGCCTGGCCTCCGCCTGGTTGAGACGCGCTCCCTCCTTTCCATGCTCACCTGGGGAGTCTGCTTTTTATACTTGAGGCGGAAGAAATGGGAGTGGAGTCTAACAAGAATAGAAACAGCTAACTCACTTAGGAGGAAACCACAGCGTGTTCATGGCAGCGAGCCCCAGTGTTATACTCCCGTCAAGAGCCGCGCCTGCTAAGCACAGCCTGCTGGCTTGGTGCTGGGTGAGAAGCCTGGCTTCTTCCTTTTCTCGAAACAGTGAATTCCTTGCTAGTTGCTCTGTGACCCTTTACTCTTGCCGCACGCCTGGCAGCGGGACAGGTTGCTTCTAACAGGATGCTGTGCTCACTTTGTCCCACAGCTGCGGTGAGCATCCCACCTGGAGAAGAGCCGGGCGAGAGAGGCAGCGCCAGGGGAGCGTGCCATGCTGCGGAGCACGGGCCCACGGCCACGGTCGACAGCCACGAGCCCAGGCTGGGGCCGCGGCCTCGCTCGCACAACAAAGTCCTGAACCCACCAGGAGGCAAATCCAGCATTTCCTTCTACTAAGCAATTACTGCCTGACCACAGCCAGACGAGAGAGTCAGAGTCGGTGTAGCAAATACTGTCGTCTCCTGTAGCCCAAGCGAGCTGGGGGGGAAGAGGGTTAGTCGTGTGTGGGAGGCTGGCGGCTCAGGGTCTCCACTGACATCCCGAGAGCTGCCCAGAGGACCACGCCTTGCAGGCTGCGAGAGACACGTCTTCACGGGGATAAAATGCGATTCCCCTGGTTTTCACCCATTCCTAGTTCCAGACGTGAGAGGAGCTCTACGGTGGGCCAGGGCAGGGAGATGGCGTGGGGTCGTGGGAGGCTTGGTGAAGCCAGGCAGGCGTCCCGCGCCAGCTGACGGGACACCTGGGAAGGACGGAAAGGAAACGAAACAGCCCGTCCTCTGCGTGGGGGGTGGGGGGGGGAGCGAAATGACACTGACAGGCGCTGGGACAGTGTCTGGACAACCCCCTCGGATCCCGATGCCAGGTGCCCCTCACCACGCACCCCACCCCGAGGCCACCCTGCTGAGCCCCAGCGTCTCTTGTCCGTTTTATCCCCAGTGTATTTTTTTTTTTTTTTTTTTGCAGTCTTTTCTTAAAACATCTTGGTGGCTTCTCCTTGGCAGCTTTCAAAAAAACCAAAAAGTTGTCCTCAGTCTTCTGCTTTGTGGAAGGTTTTAGACCCTAATCCTCTGAGTTGCCCAGTTTCTGCCGCCCAGAGCCCTGGCCCGTCTCATGCAGGGATCGCCCTTCTCTCGCAAGGGACGGCCTTGCTCCTTCACCTGCCAGTTTTGCTTGTGAATTTTCCCTTTTCTTCTCTCATCAGCCTTAAGTCCAGGCCTTTGTTCTTCTCCAGGGATGTGGACGGTTCCCTCATAAGCCATGGTTCTTCCGTAAGTGTGCCCTACCGACCTTCGCAGGCCTTGGAAACTCTGCTCAGACCTGTCCGAGTTAGGGGCTTGCTTAGCTTCTCCCGTGTCTCGCTCTATTTGAGCAGTGGGTTGGTGGGAAGAATCGGTCTTGAGAACCTTGGATTCTTTAATACCTGAAAAGCTATTTTTAAACACCAGCTTTACATAAATGACTATTGATTCTGGTCTGTTCCTGACACCTTCCCAGAAAAAAGTCACTTGCTCAGGTACACCAAAGAGGAACAAAACCTGCTTAGACCACCCTTTGTAAAGCTTTGCAGAACCTCTGGACCATGCTCACAATCGTCCGGAAGAGACTGGAGACCTTAGGCCAGGAGGTGAGGTAGTTTAGCAGCAGTCACGGCTGTTCAGTTCCCTGGCACTTGCCGGCTAAGACCGTGGGCAGCTCATCTGTCAGGCAGAACCACCCTGCTCCCGGTTCACCCCGAAAGGGCTGCAGTTTCAGTCCCCCGCTTCCCTTGGGCGGGCATCTGTCTGCAGAGAAGAATGTCTGGGTGGTGGTAGCTATTGCTCTGAGTGCCTACAAAGCTAACGCCTGGTGCTAGAAACATCATCATGATTAAAATTTATTAATAGAAAAGCAGCAACTGTTAGTCAGGCTCATGCTGGCCTACCTGCTGAAGTGCCTGCAGGAACTACCTGTCAAGCTCACTTCCTGTGCCTGGCGCATTGTCAGCCAAAGACCCCTTCAACTGCCCTGCAGACTTTGGAGCCAAGAAGCAGTCACTCCATGCGACTGTCGCACTGCAGATGGTTTGTGGTTCAGTTACAAGAGAGTTGTTAGGAATTCGGAGCTGCTGCTTTCCTGTTTAAAAACGTCATAAATGGTAGTAAACTTTTTAAACCCAAACATGCTAATTTGTTTCACTTAAAAGGAAATAGTCTAATGGTAGAAATGAACAACCACTTACAACTCTTTCTAATGGAAAAAGGCTTGTGAGTTCACACTGCATTGCCAGGAACAAACCCGACATTGCCCTGCTGGCCCTGCCCCGTCCCTCGAGCCCTCTGTCAGCCAGGTGCGGGGAGCTCTCTAGTTCTGCCTGCTGGCAGGCACTTTGGGTGGAGAAGGGAGAAGCCAGGGATGAGAAGGAACGTCTTGGGGAGTCAGGAAACCGTGAACCAGAGCAAAGGCCCCTGGGCAGCAGTGACAGAACCCACCTCACTCTTTTCCCACCTCCTGCCTTTCCTTTCCCGAGGCTGCGGGGCTGGGCTGACTCTGGGTAGGCTGGTCGCAGGGAGAAGAGGAGGAGAGTTACTGCACACTGAGCCCCACTGTGGTTGCCATTTGCATTTGGAAGGCATTCTATATATTGGGGACTGCCTGTACTTGGAAGATTGAAAAATTAGCATCCTGTTTTCCACCTCTAAGCTGCATTGAGAAATAACTACTCTGTACTTTGATTAAGCCTTAAAGCTTTTAAGTGCATTTGGTGCCAACATTTTTCTAGAGCTGTATGTAAACAAAAAAACCTATACTCATATCTCAGTGTAATTTTGATAGGAACATTTTTGTTATTTTTACAAGGCAGAATTGGGTATAACAGTTGAATTAAACTTAGCAATCACGTACTCAAAGTCTTTGCCTGTTTTGTGTGTGTGTCTCCTCCTTGGGTTGTTCTCCAAACAAAATGCCTGAACTCTGCCCTTTTCCCTACTGCTTTTCATTGGTGAAGGGGTTTGCCTTTTTTGGGGTGTGTGTGTGTTTTGTTTTTTTCATTTAGCCAAAGGATGCCCAAATTAATCTTCTCAAAGCTTTGAGTAGAATGAGTGGGGAACATGCCAGTGTTCTCAGTTTCTCTCCACTAAATGTAATGATTATTTTTTCTCGTACACCATTTGTCCTAAAGATGTTTTTAAGATGTTTAGCCTGCCTCTGACTTGGCTCTGAAACTAGTGACAGTCCTCGTATTGAGCGGCGAGGTGACCCCGAGAACTCGTCAGATCCAAGTCCTGTCTCTGCTCCTTATGCATCGGCTATTTTTATACGTTCCTCAAACAAACTTCATATCTTCGTGTGCATCACACGATTCGGGGTGATGAAACTTCTCAGATTACCTGCCTGCAGAGCCCCCTCTAGGAGGCTCCACGCCATTCTGCCTGCTGGATCAAGGGTTCAGATGAAGAAAACCAACATGGGTTACCTGAAACGCCATCTTTACTGTTCCACACACGTGTTCTGAGTGTAGAGCGCGTTCCAGGGGCCGGGCTGGGCACTGACGGTGCTACATTACCTATCTGTGGCAGCTGCGCAAGCTGCAGACAAGCACTGAGATCTCGGACAGTCACAACTCATCTGTCCCCAGAGGCCAGGCAGTGGCCAGGTCTGCAAGGACCACAGAGGCTCCACCTGTGGAGGAGGATGAAGGGGTGAAGAACAGACCTCAAAGAGTCCCACTTCAAGGCCCATGGCGTGTCTAGAAACACTGGTTTCTTAGACATCACGGAACTTGCTGTTGTCTTTGTGGTGCACCGCGGTGAGTCAGACCCTGCAAGCGTGTGCACACACCTCCTGTGTCAGTTGGTTCATTCCTTCTGAACTCATAATCTTTTCTTAGTCCTTACCATCTTGGGGATCATTAATGAAGTGCTCCTATTTTATACGTGGCTACAGAGTGCTGTGTAAAGATGCCATCCCGGCTGGTCCAGTGGCAGTAGGTTATCAGAACTTACCAACATTAGTGTCATTGAAGTTGGTATACAACCCCCCACTGCTACATTTGATGGACTAAATTAATTAATTAAAGATGCCATCTAACATTCAACTCATGAAGAAAGGAGAGGGACATTACAGGGACCTAGGTGACTTTTTAGCAGGTATTATAATGGGACAGATACTTAGAAATTAAAATAGAACTTTTGAAACTTGTGTGCCTGTCTTACAATTTAGGGCCTTTTAATGAGAAAAAGTTATATTGCAAATAATTTTTCCAAATCTGAAAGGAAATCTACTCTTCTATTAGAAGAAGTAAGTTCTAATTCAGTTAGCTTCAACTTTTAAGGAGCAGACCAGTTGTACTATTCAGCAAACATCAAGAATTATTCAACATGTCATCTCATTTATTTTTTGTCATACCAGGGAAGACCTGAGAATGTCATCTTGTTTAAATTTCATTTTGTTTAACCAATTTCAAGTAACAAATCTGCCCTAATCGTGGTAGTAATAAACATTACTAACGTTGATGGCCAAGTCAGTTGGCCTCTCCCTGTGGCACGGAGGGTTGCTTCTGCTGTAGTGTGTTACTTCGTGAGTTCAAAGAGGTCAAATTTCTGTAAAAGGCCTAAAGCAGAAGCACTAAAATATTCCCCAGAATACAAGCTTGCTCTGTAACCTGCTCACCGTGAAGAATCATGCATGGCATTTTTTTTTCTTTTGTTTTTATATTCATGGCATTTTTTTTTTTTTTTTTGAGACGGAGTCTCACTTTGTTGCCCTGGCTAGAGTGAGTGCCGTGGCGTCAGCCTAGCTCACAGCAACCTCAAACTCCTGGGCTCAAGCAATCCTCCTGCCTCAGCCTCCCGAGTAGCTGGAACTACAGACATGCGCCACCATGCCCGGCTAATTTTTTCTATATATATATATATTTTTAGTTGTCCAGATCATTTCTTTCTATTTTTTGGTAGAGACGGGGTCTCGCCCTTGCTCAGGCTGGTCTCGAACTCCTGGCCTTGAGAGATCCACCCGCCTTGGCCTCTCAGAGTGCTAGGATTATAGGCGTGAGCCACCGCGCCCGGCCTATTCATGGCATTTTGACAGTATAAAATTTAACAATTGTACATAACATTCATTGCATGTACTATTTGCCAGAGGTGGTGCTATGTCTCTCACGCGTTAGCTCACATTCCTAACTTGTTTTAATATTTTAGGCTTAGTTTTGCAGGCTTGGAAATGGAGACTTGGGAAAATTAAGTCGCTTAAGATCTAACCCCAGGCAATTTGAATCTGAGACTGAAACCTTAGACAGTTTGTCTCTTAGTTGGGTGCGTGAACATTTATACATCAGATAATGTTGCAAGGGGAAAATGTGGAAAATACAGTAGTATTTATGGTGTCAGCTATAGAGGAGTTCATTGTTTTGCTGTAGTCAGGTTAGGGTGAGAGGATCTGAGCTGACCTGAAGGCATTTCAGCAAGTGAACAGCAGTAGTAGAAACCATTCAATTAGCATTAAGCAGTCATGGTTGGGTTTGGGTTTTGGTTTTTTTTAATTTTTTTTAGAGGTGGAGTCTTGCCATGTTGTCCAGGCTGGTGTAAAGTGTCCATTCACCTGTGAGGCACTGAAGCCTCGAACTCCTAGGCTCAAGGGATCCTCCTGTGTCAGCCTCTAGGGTAGCTGGGTGCACACCACACCTGGCTACTCATGGGTTTTTGATCAGCATTCACACTACCTTTGTGGCCCCCAAAGTGAAAGTTCAAAGTCTGCAGTTCATGGTGTCCTCAGGTGCCTAGTGGAAGACAATGCAAGTCTTCTAGAGCAACTCTATTTTTAAGAGACCAAGTCTGGCTCTGTCACCCAGGCTGGAGTGCAGTGGTGTGATCATAACTCACTGCAGCCACGAACTCCTGGGCTCCAGTGATCCTCCTGCCTTGGCCTCCCAGAGTGCTAGGGTTACAGGCGTGAGCCCAGCCCGAGCAACTCATTTTAAATTCAGGGCTGAAAGTACTTCTGCGGTAAAGTCCCAGGGAACACTGAGAGAAGAGCCTGAGCAAGAGGCAACCAAGGTGACAGACTGCAGAGTCAGCCCTGCAAAGGCTGCTGGTACTGCAATTATGAGATACCAAAAAAGAAAAGAAAAACCCTAAAGGTAAGTGGCAAAGTATAAGAAATAAGAGCCTATCAAAACAGGTAGACTATAACAAAATCAATCAAGTAGGACAAAAATATAATCACTGAAATTAAAAACCCAATGGATGGGTTCAACAGATTACGCATAGCTGGAAAGAAACCGGAAGATGTGGGAAGTCACACACCGGGCAGCCGAAGGCGGGAGGCCGAGCCGCCGGCGCTGGGGCGCTTGGCGCGGGGCAGTGCGTGAGGGGGCTTCGAAGGTGACCGGAGACCGCTCTGGGGGAGGCGGGCGGGGCCCGGGCCGGCGACGACCTGCGGGTGGCAGCCCAACCCCGCAGCGTCACCGTTTGGATGGACCCGCCCGGAAGCGCCCCGCCAGGCGTAGCCGCGCTTCCGGCCCGGACCAACTTCCTCTGACGTCACGGCGCCCGCGCCCCCTGGCGGCGCGACAGGGCACCGCAGGCCGCGCGGGTACCGCCCCCTCCGGCTGCGGGCGGGACTTCCGGCAGGTGAGCGACGGGCGCAGCATCAGCAGCAGCATCAGCACCAGCAGCGGCGGCGGCGGCGGTGCGGGAGGCGACGGGCCGCGGCCTTCGGAACCAGAGGAGGGCGGGCGGGCCGGGTGCGCCGGCCGGACAGCGGGCCGCGCTGGCGGCGGCGGTGGCCGCGATGATGGAGATCCAGATGGACGAGGGCGGCGGCGTGGTGGTGTACCAGGACGACTACTGCTCCGGCTCGGTGATGTCGGAGCGTGTGTCGGGCCTGGCGGGCTCCATCTACCGCGAGTTCGAGCGCCTCATCCACTGCTACGACGAGGAGGTGGTCAAGGAGCTCATGCCGCTCGTGGTGAACGTGCTGGAGAACCTGGACTCGGTGCTCAGCGAGAACCAGGAGCACGAGGTGGAGCTGGAGCTGCTGCGCGAGGACAACGAGCAGCTGCTCACCCAGTACGAGCGCGAGAAGGCGCTGCGCAGGCAGGCCGAGGAGGTGCGTGGGCCGCGCGGGGCCGGGACCCCTCCCGGGATCCCCCGCCCGCCCCGGGACCCCCTCCCCGCCCGGGGACGCCACCCCGGGGCCCCCATCCCCACCCGGGAACCCCGCCCCAGGACCCCCGTCTCCGCCCGGAGACCCCCTCCTCCCTGTCCCGGAGACCCCCCTCCCCGCCCGCCCTGGGATCCCCTCCCCTCCCCGGGACCCCGCCCCGGCTTGCCCCACTCCTGCCCGCCCGGGGACCACCCTTCCCGACCCGGCGCTCCCGAGGGGCACTCAACCTCAGCGGGCCTCCCTCCCCTCCCCGCTTCCACACCGGTCCCCTTTGCTCTTGCGTGTTTGGGGCCAAACCGGTTTCCCAGACCCCAGTTACTACCTCTGCTTGCTGCTGCAATTGTAAACCCTCCCAGAAAGGGATCTCTGATTTCCCTACGGAGGCCTTTTCCTGGTCCCTAATCCAGTATTTTGAAGGCGTGTGACATGGTGAATTTGGTGATGGATGTAAACACGGCCCAGCGACAGCGAGGCTGCTTCTGTGCTGGGGAAGGGCCCAGGTTTATGGAGCTGACGTCTTTCTCTGTGCTCCCTCCACTGGTGAGAGTGTTAGCTGATGGACGCGGTGCCAAAGACCTCCACTCTGGCTTCTGGGCAGATCAGAGTAGGATTTGGAACTACTTAGTTGTGTTCTAGGCTGTCTTCATAACCTGCAAGTCGCTTATTTGTGAACCAGTTGGGAGAATGGTGCATGCAGGAATTGCTCTGACTCCATCCATCCACCGCTGTGTCCAGCTCTGGGGCCTTGGCCTTGTGGAAGTCCGCAGGGTGGAGCAGAGCAGGTTGAGGGAGTGTGGGTTCTCATCCCTGCTTGGCCTCCGTGACCTTGGCCACATCACTGGCCGGCTCTGGGTTTTTATTTTCCGTCAATCAAAGGAATGAACCGCCCTAGGTGATCTCTGAGCCCAGAGATTCTGTTATTCTAGGAGTTAGGTATGCTGTTTGATTTGTGAATAGGAGGCATCTTACTAAGTGAGTTTAAATTCCCTTTCAGTTAATTTGGCTTAACATATTCCTGACTTTAGTAGTGAAATAAAAGACCGTTTCAGTATTTTGACTTTCTCTTAAACCAAGGTGGTTTATGCCCTGTTTGGTTTAAAGCACGTCTATAAAAGATGACAGTATCTTGTACCACTCTTACTGGGCTTTATTTTCCATTTGGGTTTCGTGTCTGTCAAGAGATTGTCATCTGTCGATTGGGATGCCCAAGCTTCCCCAACCTGAGGGGGTGTTAGAGCTCACAGTGACCCTGGGCATCTTACTGGGATGGGACCTGACCCAGAGAAGTGGAAGGGCTGGGCCAAGGTCACAGGCCCAGGAGCACGGGGCAGGATGCAGACTGAACCCTGCACCTGGCCTGGGCGCTTCCTTCCACGCCATGCTGCAGGGCATCAGAGGGAGCTCCCCAGAAGTCTGGTCTTGGGGCTCCCCTGGCCCCACCGCAAAGCTGTGGCCGCGTTCTTTGTGCCAGGCACTGCCCTCCACTTCTCTCACCGTCCTCGGTGCCCATTCGTGCCTGACTGAGGTTTCAAGTGGGGTTTTTTCCTTACACTCTGACCTGTGTGGTCTATATAGTGAGTAAGAAGGACCTGAAAGGTGGAAATCAAGATGGACAATCTTCAGGCTAAGAATTATAACCTTGTGTCTTAAAAGTCAGCTCTGCATGGATCGGTCCTTCTGCTCTGCCCCGTGCAGCTCACGTGCAGCCACCAGTGTGTCCCCCGCCCTCCTGCTCAGGCTCCCGCTGGACTAAGCTGGTGGGCGGCAAAGAGGTTGCCTTTAGTCCGAGACACGCCATTGCCCCAGCTGTTTAGAGACGCTGCACAGAGAGCTTCCTGAGCAGAGCCTCAGAGCAAGCCGATGCGTAGCTGGCCGGCATGGAGGCTGTGATTAAATGCGAATGGCACGCCCTTGGAAAGACCTCAGGTCTTTACAACTGAAGAAAGGCACAACACTGCGAATGTTTGCCTTGCTTGCTCCTTTATCGCCTCAGGCAGACATTCGTTTCCAGTGTTGTGGAAAAGACCACTGTGCATGGTGGGTCGGCTTCTATTTCTAGGCAGGGACTCGTGATCACATAGATGTGTGTCTGATAACACGAGAGCCGGACGTCACAGGCTGCAAGCGTGTCTTGGTGCAGAGGAGCTCCTGGGTGAGCTGTCGGCGGAAGCTCCGGCCCCAGCCGCTCTGCTCTAGAGGCTTAGTCAGAGATGGGTAACCTGAGCCTCCTACAGCCCTCCGAGCGGACAGACCCTGCAGGGGGTTTTAAAGCCTTGAGCAGAGTACATATCCCTCTTCCCTATTTCTTGCCCGTAATGACACAGTGAGAGGTTCCGAGTGTGTTTTCACACTAGGTGGCTGGTTTCATGGGAGTGACGGCAGCTAGAGGTGGCGGGGTCCAGCAAGGGGCTGCGCTGTAGGGTCGGCAGGTGCCGCTTGCCTGCCAGCCTGGCTCTCAGGAGCCGCACACCCTGCCACCGGCCTCTTCTCCTCTCTGGGTGGTGGTGGCTGCTTCTGTAAAGCTAGCGAGTTGCAGACCTGGCAAATTGGATGTCATCTCCAGTGCAAAGTGCCATCGCTGGTCGCCTGGAGAATTGTGGCAGGTGGATTTGGCAGGGGCGGGGCAGAGCCTTTGACGGATTCTCAGGCAGCCTTGGGTGGTGCGGTTCTGCTACAAAGTTTTAAAAATCCCTCAAGTTCTTTCCCACTGGAATGGAAGGAGGTGGGCAGCGGGAAAGGACGCCCCTCCTTGCGAGTGTCCCCGCGTGACCTCAGAGGGAGGAGTGTGCCGAGCCGCCGCGCTTGCCGCACTTAGCCAGGCAGCAGAGAGCCCTTTTCCCAGCAGTGAAACCACTTGGCTTCTGAGAGGAAAAATCTTGTTTCAGAGACAGCATGTGAATTATTAGTCGTCATTATTTGCCTTAAAATATGAACTCTCGTCCCTAAAGAAACTGCTAGTAACACCCCCCAAATCATCTCAAGCAACTCGAGGGGACGTTCTGTCAACAAGACGGACGTGTGGGTATTCGCTGAGGATTCGACACGTGATGTAAGGAAAGCATCCAAGTGGAGGGAGGTTTTATCCAAAACTTATTTTTTCCTAGTTAAATAAAAGTAATCCGTTTCATAAAAGACGATTTGGATAGGGTTAAGCTGAGACACAAACACTGCCATAATCCTACTCTATGGAGATTGTCATTACGCCTTTTTTGTAAGTGAATCAATACATTGAATCAGAAGTTTTTAATGTTTCCCATATTACAATGGTAGATTCACCGCCGCTTGGGCAGAGTATGTGATACCTTCTTTTGCCATATTGTAATGCTAAGAGCAGTTTTTGACATCTTTTTTTAAATTGGGTTTTTTGTTTTTTTTTAAGAGGAAGCTGTTAAAAGGTGCTGGCCATAGCTGCCTTTCCTAGTTGCCTCTAAAGGTTGGTCCACTCTGGCTGTACCAGGGACTGCAGGAATACAAGTGTCTCCCTGAAACGTGGAAACAAATGGGTGTAGGCACCACGGGCAGACAGAGGCGCTTCCCGGCCAGATGGCGGAGGTGGGGAGCCAGGGCCACGGCCTCTTGCTGGCCGTAGTGGCAGCTGTCAGACAGGCTCGAGCACTGATAGAAGTCAGTTCTAACAAAATTAGGACTTCTAAATTGAATTTGTTTTATTTTTAAGTTTTTTAAAACTGTGTTTTGAAATAATACACAAGTTGCAAACATAATGCTCCTCACCCAGATTCCCAGACGTGAGCATTTCCCCACATTGCTTTCCTCTCGTTCTGCTCAGGCCTTGGGGTCCTGCGTCCCTGTGGCCTCCCTCGTGCTGGGTGGTCCCCATTCTCCGTGTTCTGCAACCTGGGCAGTTTGACAGCACAGGTCTGTTCCTTTGCCTCCGCCTGGTGCTCAGACACTGGGCAGGTGTCCTCATCCTCGGCGATGGGTCTACCAAGTCCTCTCCTGCGCAAGATGGGCATCCGGGGAGGGGCACGGGATTCGGGACGGCCCCTCCCCAAGGTTCCTATTTACGACTGGGGCAGGAAGACGAGCTGTTAGTGTGGCAGTGACTGCGGAAGGCACACAGCAGCACAGCCTTCCAGCTTGTCCTTCGCTCTGTGCAGTCGGGTCCCGAGGCCCAGCTCGCTGTCTCCCTGTCCAGTCACCAGGGCCTGGCGTCCTTCCATCCTTCTCTCCGTTGCCACCCTCTGCTTCAGTCATTGCCATCACCCGGTCTCCCGGCCACTCCCGACCCTTCTGCATCACCTCCCCACGCCCGCTCCCCCTTGACTCAGCACAGCATTCCAGGTTCCAGGCTGGATGCCAGACAGGGGGATTAGCTCCTTGCTCTCAGTAGAATGAGGGGATGTGAGGTGACCAGGTGGGGCCCCGGGCTGGGTCCCCGCTCTCGCCAGCCTCCCCTCCCTGTGGCCCCTCCGCTGTCCCCTGCCCTGAGGCTCCCCTCCCTCCTCAGGCATGCCCCTCCTTGGGGGTTTTACCTGGGCACTTCCTGTCCCGCCGACTCCCTAGCGTCTGACGGTGCAGAGTAGGGGCAGAGAAGTGAGACGCGAATGGTCCCCACTGTGCCCCACGCAGGCATCCCCAAGTTAAGCTGCATCCTGCTTGAGGGAGGGGCTGGCGCCCTCTGGTGCGTTCAGCCCCAAGCCCATTCTTGTCTCCCTCTCGAACACCTGGAGAGTGGCTGGTCATCTCCATCTGCACGTGGCCGTGGCCGGGGAGGGAAAGCCGGCCTTCCTCTGCCTCGGCGCCCAGCTCACCGCGCCGGCTGTTCAGCTCCTGAAGGTCAAGGACCGTCTCTGGAGCCAGCGTTCTGTGCGACAGAACTTTCTTCCAAAACGTTCTGTTTTGTGCTGTCCAGTGCAGTAGCCTCTGGCCACATGGGGCCATAGAGCACTTCATGGGAGACTCATGGAACTGGGTTTTTTGTTGTCTTTCACTTTAATTAATTTAAGTTGAAATAGTCACCTGTGGCTAGGGCTGTCGGTGGGGGCGGGGGGGGGGGCGGTCCGGCTGAGCTGCCTTAAAGCCAGGCAGTGATATTTCTAAGTTACTGAGCGTCAGGCGAGAGAGGAGGATGCTTAAAAGGTGGGTTTGTTTCTGAACATGTTCCAGAAGGAGGGCAGATTTCTGATGAGGAGACAGCTAGGAGACAGCCGTGGGGCGGGGAACGAATGCCCTGTTCAGGAAACCGCGCTTCTCCCTGCCCTCTCCACGCCCGCTCCCCCTTGACTCAGAAGTGACGACATTCTTGGAAAGCCCAGGAGAGCCTGGCAGGACGTCCCTGGCATCTCCAAGTCGCCTGTGCTTGGGGCACAGGGTCGAATCTTCGTTTTCTTTTCTTTAATTTTTGGGGGGCACGGAGGGACAGCAGTTTTCTTGCGGTATCATTGACATGCCCTGAACTACACATATTTCGGCTGCAATTTGATGGGCTTGGACGCGTAGTGAGGTGGTGAGGACGCTGTCACCCCGCAGTCTCCCTGCAGACTCCCCAGCCTCCCCGCTTCCCCTTCCCCAGGTGACCACCTGCTTCTGTCACTGTAGATTAATCTGCATTTTCTGGAATTTTAGATAAATGGAGTTGTGTGGTGTATATACCTTTTTGTCTGACCTTCACTCAGCGTGACAATCATAAGATTCGTCCAGGCGGTCGTGTGCCATTCCATCATTGCCAAGCCGTATCCCGTCGCATGGGTGTTTGTCCATCCACCTATCGGTGGAGCTGGGAGACTTGGCTTGTCCATAACCTGGATGCTTTTATCAGCTCTGTAAACCAAGCCACTCCGTCACGGGGTCTCAGGACAGGCACTGCTCAGGGCGGTGGTTTCTGTAGGCAGCCACGCGTCAGCACACAGAGGACCTGGAAGGACTGCAGGGAAGCCTGGGAGGCCAGAATCAGTGTATGACGCTGTGTCAGGACCAGCGTGTCCTAAGAAAGCACCCTGATCACTTGGGGGTGGGAAAGTCACACCCTGAAGAAGGGAAGTATTTGCAGAGACACTTCCAGCCCATGAAGTCATTAATCGGTTACATTTTTCTGAGCACCTGTTAGGGGAAAGAGATTTGGGGCATTTCAAGTTGTTAATAAGTGTGATAGGGCCCTTCTCCTCAAGGATGTCCCTCTGCAAACTAAAATAAAATCCTAAGCCCCTGCCCCCACCCCTGGTGAAGGAGACCTCAGGACAACCTTAAACCGAAGGGAAAAGAGGCCAGACACTCCTCAGACAATAAGATATTAAGTTCTTAACAGGACCTAGGGCCACCCAGGGCAAAGTTTAAGTCACCTGCAGGCCGTCAGTGTGCTTAAGAGATTACGTGAGTGAGCGACCATCCGATGGCTTGTCTCTTATTATGGACTTCTCTATCTTAAAACATGTCAAGCCTTTAGATAAAGCCTATTTCTTTAACCGATTACAAATCAAAGAATATTTGAACCCACCATAACCCGTAATGCCCACTTTGAGATGTCCCGCCTTTTGGGGCCAAACCAGTGTACCCCTTCTATGTACTGATTTGCAATTTACGTGTAAACTCCTGTCTGAGTGAACGCGTGAAACCAAACCGGGACCTGGCTGCCTCGGCACATGTTCTCAGGACCTCTTGAGGACACGTGCTGCAGGCAGGGGTCACCCATACTGGGCTCAGAATAAACCTCTTTGAATTATTGTACGGAGTGTGGGGTTTTGTCTGTTAACACCTCCCGGTGGGGTTCTGAGAGAGGGTCAGGAAATCGAGGTGCTCGTTATCAACGATGGCCAATTCAGAGGGAGCCTTTCGCCGACTCCCGCTCTCTCCTTCCCCGTGGCCCTGCCCCGGCCCCCCCGCCAGCCTTCTCCCTTTCCTCCTCCCCAGCCAGCGAGCACCCAACTAGTGCAGCCCAGGGGCTGCGTGATGCTCCCAGCCTCTCAAGTCTAGAATGCTCACTCATTTCTGGAGAGCAAGGCCCTTTGTGTCCCAAGAGCTGGGAGCGCCTGACTGAGTCTCTGCTGGGTGGGGCAAGGGGGCGGGCAGTCTAGGGCGCAGTGTAAACTATCAAGGGTGCTTCAGAGAATAAAATCCTGCTTGTCAATAATTCTTCTCAGGGAGATTTTTCACAGGATGAGACCTTAGATGGAGTTTAGCTTTATCTTCGTTTTTCCTGCTTCCCCGTGTGTATTTTTCTGTCTGCCTCGCCGATTCTCAAAGTCGGTGTGCATTCAACCGTTAGGATTTGTTTCAGGCGGACCCAGAATCAAGCAGCCCCTCCCATGAACACGAGGAACCCTTGTTTCAGCCTGGCTCTTGCATTCCCAAGCTTGTCACCAGGTGTCTCAGCCCACGTGTAATACTCGAGTGCAGAAATGTCCCTTCCTCTGCCCATGCGCTGCCCAGGGGGCTTGGGGGGCAGCCTTTGTAACTCCAGGCCACGACCTGCACGTCCGCTCTCCTGGGTCTGAGATCTAGGCGGTTGCGCAGTTGTGGGGAACAGACAGCACTGACGGCCCCTCTGGGCCTCGGAAAGCATCTGATCGTACAGGGAAGTCCCTCCGGATTAGCCACAGAGGAGGGTGTCTCCCTGGGCACAGAAGCCTGCACTCAGCACCTCAACTGTCTGCCTCTGCCTGCTTAAGATAAAAGACCAGAAAAGAGCATTTTTCTTTTGGAAATTCGCTCCGCCCCCTCACTCCCAGGGAAGGAAATAAATTGATCAATGATGCAAAGGAAGGCGCCTTCCATCCCTGTGGGCGTCCGTCCCCAACACACCAGCCAGAGTGGAACTGTCCCCTGTGTGTAGCCCTGGCCTGAGCACACGCGAGAGGGAGGGTTTGGGTTTAATATGTGAATTTTAAGTGTCTGCCAGTAGAATATCCGTGCGTTATGAGAGTTACCGACGTCCCACGATGGTGCTGTGCAAGAGCGTGTGCTAGAAATCCCTGTCACGCTCCGGGAATCTTGAATGCTGACTGCAGGGCTGTCCGCTTGATTTTGTGTTTGATGTGAAAAGTCAGTTTCCTTCTTAATTTTGCTTTTTTTCCAAATAAAATGGAAGGATGATCTTATTCTGTGGAACACTAAGGAAAGCTGGCTTGGATTACTAGATTTTGGAAGAGCCTGTGCTCTCAGGTTATTTTAATATGTGTCTTGAAATTCACCAATTCACCAAAAAGCAAGTTCTGAAAACAAAGGTTGATTTCATTTAAAACAGAGCGCTTTGTTAGTAGAGGGAGGGGGAAGCCTTTCTTATTTTTTTGTTAATTTATTTATTTAAATTTTTCTTTTCACAGCAGTTGTCTGACCCTGGAACATATCTTAACAACATATCTAAAGAGGGGTCCTGTGCATGTTGGCGTTTGGAAGTGAGAACTGGGTGTTTTGAATCCAGATTGTAAGGGGTAGACCCCGGAGGTGTTTTCCTTCACCGTATAATCTTGAGTCGTCGCTATTCGGGGTGCTCAAAAGATGCGTCCCAAGGTGGCCTTACACATCTGCGTGTTGCCACGTGCCGCGTGACACTTCGATCAGACCCAGGCACCCCGGCGGTGATTTCAAACGAGCCCTCCCGCAGCGCGTGTCGTCGGTGTGTGCGCAGACAGCTCTGTTGTGGTGGTCACACCTGCAGCTGGGGCTGAGACGGGGTTTAAGACTCTCCCTTAAGAAACACTGTGCTGTGTCTCCAGTAGGATTTTTTTTTTTGCAGCCTAGCAGTACCCAAGCCCACTCAGCACAAATGCTGATAGTTAAAATTTTATTCCTCTCGCTTTCATTCGTGCTTCGTTACAGTCACATTCTACTGTAAAGAAAGCTTTGCAGACTCAGTCTCTACCCTGCCCTGTTCCTCATTGCTGAAAGTTCTTGGTTCTCTTACACCTAAAGTGAATGATCTGTAAATGCAAATACTTTCTGCTGCTTTGGAAACAGCTACTGAATTTTTGTGACTTGGACTAACCCAGCCACTAGTGCCCACTGCCAGTGCCCCCAACCGCCCTGCCCGGCGCCCGACGGGACTTGGGTCTGTTCTCCTGTCCCCCGTGCACTTAAGTGCCGCCGTCTTCCCTGGCGCGGGGTGCTTACTCCTCCCAAGTCTGGCGTGAAGTGGAGAGCGAGGCTCCGTGTGTCTGGTCTCAGCCAGGCCCTGCTCCTCCCACCGTGTGGCCCTTGTCATGTTCCGTGGAAATTGCGTTGTGTGTTCAATGCAACCGTTAGGTGCAACGGTCGGCCTGCATTTTTGTTAACTAAAATTATCTTAATGGTATTGGAATTCTTTTTTTAAGAGGGGGAGACAAGAGAATTTCTTTTCAACTGTAGAAAATCGTCTTGTTCGTGGCATCTCCAAACCCTCGGAGCCCCTGCAGGTCGCCCCTGACCCAGCTCTGCCTGATCTGACGCTTCCTCTGAGAGACCTGGGCGGCAGGAGCTCCCTGACCTGGCGGCCAGAGTGAAGCCAGTGGTCTCCGCTTCCACGGGCCGCCTCTGGGAAGCCGAGAAAGGAGGGCGAGGAGCTGGCCCAGGCCGGGGCCTTTTTGTGTGTTGGGGTCACTTGTGTGTCTCAGCCCATCAGTCTGGGAAGCTCACGGACAGAAAGCCCAGAGGACCCATCGCGGTTGGCTGCTGAGCCCTGAGCCGTTCCTTTGGCGCCAGGATGCCATGTGGTCTGGGCAACACAGACACGCTGCGGTGCTTACCCACCACACAGCAGGGTCCTCTCTGCACAGAGGGGACACTCACACCTTTGACCTTGAGGGTGTCCGGGTGCACAGCTGACTTAAATGTATCTCTGTCAGTTAACATCCTCTTACTTCCTGATGCAGAAAGGCCTTAAAATACCATAATGTTAGAGGATTTCTGCATGTGACTGGGTTTGGGACCAACTTTACCAGGAATCTCTAGGCTTCTGGCATTGTATGGCCTGACAGAGCTTTTTGGCATTGTCACTTACGTTGGATTTTAACTGTCACCTGCCAGGGTAGACCAATGGAAAGTCTTTCTTGACCTGGGGAAGCTGGGAGTGGGTGTTCTTACGTTGTCTGTACTTTAGAAATCTTCCAGCTGACTCCTAACCATCAAATGCTGGCATCAGATGAAATATAGACAGGGTACAGGTTCTAGTGAGACAGCACTGTCACCAAAGAGCTGTTTTCTCTGCATGAAATCCCAGTGGCTCAGCTCAGAGGGAGGACAGTTAGCAGTTTTAAAGAAGAAGGATGTTTCCAGCTTCTGGCTCTAGAAGCCTCATCAAACTATTCTTCACTTGCCCAGCCTGAGTTCTCGCTTCATCCCAAGTCTGGCCCTAAACACCGTCTCGCTGAAAACAAGGACTGAACATTTGACCCCTTCCTGAGGGACAGAGACTGGGTGCTTTCTGATAGGCAAGCTGCATATTCAAAAAATAAACACGTAAATGACTCAAGATAATTCTCAAGTTGATCTAGAAGGATAAAGAAATGGGAACAGGCCTGTCTCAGTGGCTCACCCCTGTAATCCCAGCACTCTGGGAGGTGGAGGTGGGAGGGTTGCTTGAGCCCAGGAGTTCAAGACCAGCCTGAGCAAGAGCGACACCCCATCTCTTCGAAAAGTGGAAAAATTAGCTGGGCATGGTGGCGGATGCCTGTAGTCCCAGCTACTTGGGAGGCTGAGGCAGGAGGATCACTCAGGCCCGGGAGTTGGAGGCTGCAGTGAGCTGTGATCCTGCCATTGCACTCTACCCAGGTGACAGAGTGAGACCCTGTCTCAAAAAAAATAAAAAGTGGGAATAACCAAGAAAATGTTGAAAAGGAAGACATAACAGGGATAACAGATTCAGATACCAAAAGGTACTATAACACCACAATATCAGCTGTGGTGTTATAAAAAAAAAACCTTTGGTACTGGCTCATAAGAGATTGAAACATACATTAGGGTTTAGCGTGTGATAAAGGTGGCATCTCAAAGCAATGGGGAAAGGATAAATTACTGAGTACTGAGACACATCTACACCCAAACTGCACCCTGGGAAGAACACTTGCCGATATGACAGACAAAGTCTTGGAAAGTCCTTATAAATCAATAAGAAAGGTATGAACAGGATGACTATTGCCTAAGGAGTAGTACATATTGCCAGTAAATTTGTGGAAAATGTTCAATGTGACTTGTGACCAAGGAAACAATTGTGCCACGTTCCCACTGTGGGGTTGGCTGTGACATTGGTGAGCCGCGTGAGGAAACGACAAGAGTCCTGGGAAAGGGTGTGTCCACGAGGGTCCGGGGGGCAGGTGGGTCGGGACACCCTCTGAAGAGCCAGGTCGTGGGTGCAGCCACAGCCTGGGGGAGCAGGGAGCCAGCAGGCAGGTGCTCAGGTGTGTGCTCACAGCCGGCAGTGAAGAGCATTTAGAGCAACCTGAGAGCCTGGCCATGTGTGCTCTGCGCGTGCTCACGGGCCCCCATTAGCAACGGAAGTGGATCCGTGCTGCTGCAGAGAGGCGTCCAGCATAGACGAGCGGCCGAACCAGGTCACGCAATGCTGGGCGCGCGATGGTCGCACGTGTGCCCTCCACACACAGACCTGGAAGAACAGCAGACAGTTTTAACTGACTCTCTAGATGGTAGCCTTGCAGTTTTTAAAAAATATTCCTCTCACAACACTCTCATCTGATTTCTCTCCTCAAATCCCTTTTTGCCGTTTTTTGTTTTTTAAGTAATAGGAGTTAAAATTGCCCTATTAAAAAATGTCCTTATCAGTCAGCAGCATTTATTTGTTCTTCATATGCTGGTTGTATCCACAGCTAATTCAAAAACACTTACTTTTTTTTGTACAGCTGCACAAAACATGTGCATTTTCCTGGCTGTGGGCTGTTTGCTTTTGCATTTCCGTAGGTTCCTGTGCTGGCCTCGATGCAGCACTGCTGCCGCCCCTCTCCCCTGCCTGCCCGCCCCGCCTCTCCTGGGGTTTCCACCCTCCCGATCGCTGCAGATGAGTCAGGCTTTGGGCAGGAGCCCCAGTGGTTTCCAGCACAAAGACCTTTTTAGAAGCTGCTGTAGGAAGAAGTGTCTGGGGGCCTGTTATCCTTGGGTGGGGGGGACTGGGTGGAGTTATGGGAAACACAGCTGTGGCCACCACCGATGAACCTGCTCTTACAGACACCCCAAACCCAGAACCAGCCATCGGTTTTACATAACCATCTTCCGAGAAACTCATTATGTCCTAAAGAACCCAGCCGATATTGATGCTTCCTGCAAATGAAGTTCCTTGATAATATTTCCCGGTTTTCTACTCAGTAAACTTGTGGTGTTAACAGCGCCCCCTCGGGGCTGCTGTGGGAATTAGCCTGGCGGCATGGCGGGCCTCAGTGGTACCTCTGTTCTTCAGACCTCTCGGGAGCTTCTTTTATTTTGCAAAGTGCTTTCCTGTCACCAGGTTTGATAATAATTCTGCTTGAACTTACTGTGTAAGGTTAAGATTCCAAAGCTAGAGCAATCCCTCTGCTTTTCTTAAGGACTAGGAGCAAGACTTGTGCTGCCAGCTACTACGGCAGCGACGGTGTCCTGGCCGGGCCGTGACCAAGGTGCAGAACAGTAGACTTGACCGTGCTCAGAGGGTCAGTGGAGAGGAGTGTGCTTCTCTGTTGCAAACAAGACCGGCTACGCAATCCCTGAGGCCCAGTGCAGGCATGGAAATGCGGGCGCCCTGTGTTCAAAAGTTACTACAAATGTCTAGACCACAAAGGCAGAGCATTAGAGCAAGCGTGGACCTGAGCGTGGCACATGGCCAGACCCCGAGCGACGCCGGAATCCCGCACATGCGTAGCGGTGGCTCTGGTCAGAGATTCTTTCTGGACAGGGCTTTGCAAATGCCACAGCTGGAGGGGAGGGTGCAGAGCGGCTCAGTCCTGGAGGGCCGGGCTGGCCCTTGTCCCAGGCACAGGGCAGGCACTGCCGCGTGGCAGGAAGCGGGGTCTGAAGTGGAGAGACCCCTGTTCGAGCCCCACCACCGGCCAGCCCCAGGCCCCAGAGACAAGCTGTGGCTCTTACCCCGAAAGGTGGCTGTGACCTGCTCACGGCACCTGCTCCTTTTCTCTCCTCCACGTGTAGAAATTCATCGAGTTTGAAGATGCCTTGGAACAGGAGAAGAAAGAGCTGCAAATCCAGGTGGAGCACTACGAGTTCCAGACGCGCCAGCTGGAGCTGAAGGCCAAGAACTACGCGGATCAGAGTAAGTAGCGTGGAGAGACGGAACCGCGTCCGAGTGTGTGTTGTCCCGAGATGGTCGGGCTGGGAAGGACGTTGAGAGCCTTTGACGAAGAGAGATTAGAGAAAACCCGATGATAGCCTTATTTTGTTTTCACCTGGATTCCCTCAGCCACTGGTTTCCCTCTCTGCACTGCTGTGCATTTCTGCAGTCAGCCTCAACTCCTCTGCAGAAATAGAAATAAATAAACAAGGCCCCTTTGATCACATGGCACTTACGCTTCACGCTGTAATCTGGCCCCAAATCACCAGCACATAGTCCTTTAGGTCCTTCTGTGGCCTGTAGAACAGCTTCCTGCTGCCCTGGGCTCACCGCCTGGTGATGCAGAGGAGAGGCAGCTGCCTGGGCTGGTGCTTCCCAGACGGGCTCGAGCCAACCAGGGGGTCTGCAGAGAGAGCCAGGTGGAGAACGGGGCTTTCTGTTATTATTACAGGAACGGTTGTTTCAGTTTCCAAAAGTCTTTGCTTAAACCGCGCTGTCGGTGTCATGACGACCCGTGCCACCGGCTTTCCTGTAATTAGACGTTCTGATGACGGAGACCCATTTGCCACTTTGCCTGGTTGCCTTGGACGGCAGGTGCCAGCATTTCTCTGAACAGCAGGATCAAGTCGGGAAAAAAAGTTTCGATATGTTGGGCCTGTCCCCTCCCCAGCCAAGACTGCGGGGCCCCGTGCTCAGGCTGACCTGCTGACGAGCCTGAGGGTCGGCGGCGACCGCAGGGCCCGCGGCTGCGAACGCACATAAGTGCTCCGGCGTGTGCAGAATGGAAGAAAGCCGGACAGCCCGTTAAACAGGCGCAGATAAACCCTCTCTGTGGTTATACAGAACCTTTAACATTCCCTTTGCTTCGAACACATTTCATGTATGAGCCTTTTCAGCTCTTTTCGTAAAAGGAAGAAAATACAAACCCAAACTACAGGCTGAAGTTATTCACTTGGTCCGCGGCAGCGGGGGCAGCGGGGGCAGCGGGGGCAGCGGGGAGAGGACCGGGCGGTGGCTGCGCACTCCTCTCTGGGACGGACGCACAGTCGGGCAGCCCCTGCTGGGGGCGGAGCAGGGGCCGGGTCAGGACACACTGGAAGGGGTCGTCTGCTCTCTGCTCTGGCGGCCACGTGTGTGTCGTGTGCCGTGTCTATAAGTCATGCATGCTGTATGCTGGTGTCTGTAACCTCTCAGGCTCCTCATGGGGAGATCAAACTGACTCTGACACCCACGTTGCTCCTCAGAGTGGGGTCCCCACACCAGCGTGTCACCTGGGAGCGTGGTAGATGCAGATGCTCGGGCGGGCAGCGACAGCGTCCGAGGACTCCGCTAGGCCGGCCACACGCCAGGCCCCGGAGCCGGAGAGCGCGTAGGCGGAATTGGACGTTGAGCCATGTGATTTGTTAAATCAGTTTGGAACAGACCCAGGAAGCTGCAGAAGACTGGGGGGCTGTGCACTGAGGGCAGGGCCAGCAGGGGATGGGCCCATGTCCTCGGGCACAGCACATACAGGGGAGACACAGCTGTCGGCCCAAGGGGGCATGGTCGTGACTCGGTCTCCCCAGCCCTTGGCATATGTGAGGGACCTTGCGGTGGTTCTGCCATTGCTTCCAGCGTTCTGTTGCCCTTTGACACGTCTCAGACGCTACTCACTTTGAAGCCTGCCTCTTCCCATGCTCTTCTCACTCACGTCTTAGCTGTGCTTGGCACCACGAGTTTCGCCCACGTGTCCGAAGCTCCCAGCTGACCTGAGCACAGCTCGCTGGTGTGAGTTTCCGCGTCCCGTTTCTCTTCGTGGCAGAGTTGGACACTGTCCAGCAGTGCGGCTCACGCAGGGTGCCACCCAGGCCGGCCCAGCCAGAGTCCGCTTCCCAGTGCCCCAGAAGGTTCACCAGGCATTGGGGTTTGGGCCTTGTCCCCCGTGGGCGCGACCCGAGGAGTGCGGGGCCGCGAGCAGCTGTGTGGCTGACGTGCATCCGTTGTTTTCCAGTTTCCCGGCTGGAGGAGCGGGAGTCGGAGATGAAGAAGGAATACAACGCCCTGCACCAGCGGCACACGGAGGTGGGTGCCTCGGCGGGTGGGCCTTGCTCCCAGAGGCTGGCCGCAGCCCACTCCTGCGACTCGCCGCTGGCTTCTGGTTGCTTCTTCTAGTGTTTTCTTTTTTGGGTATTTTGCTATCAGACAGGAAAGCTGTCAGTCCTGTGCCGGTGGGACCCCCCGACTTGGTCCTTGTTCTGTCAGAACCCCGGCAGGCAGGGGGCTGGGGGTGGGGGGCGGGCGAGGCGCAGCGGCAGCGCGTGCTCACGCGGAGGTCGCTTCCCGCAGATGATCCAGACCTACGTGGAGCACATCGAGAGGGCCAAGATGCAGCAGGTCGGCAGCAGCGGCCAGACGGAGAGCAGCCTGCCCGGGAGGAGGTAGGAGGGCGTCCCGCTGGCCCAGGGAGCCGGGCGGGAGCGCCGGGGCGGGAGTGTGTGGGAAGCGTGTGTGGCCCCAGCGCAGTCACCATCAGGGAGACTCTCGCTGTCGATCCTCGTCGTTCATGGACCACGCTTGTGAACTTGCCAAGTGGCCGAAACGTATTTGTAACCTCAGACCCAGCGCAGGGCTTTCCGCAGTCACGGCTGACGTGCAGAGCGGGGCGAGGTTTGAGGCGGGACGAGGCGACGCCTGGCCTGTCGTGAACCTCGTCCCGGGTGCTGGGGCGGAGAGTCGTGGGGAAAGCCGGGACTCGGGACCGTTAAGTGGGCTTGAAGCCCTACCATGGCACCCGTCTGCAGGGTGGCCTTGGGCCAGGCACCCGTACCTCAGACCTCGTTTCCTCTTTTGAAAAATAAAGAAAATAGAGTGGACCAGGGTGAGATGTTTTTAGGATTTAAGATTATAATCGATGGGAAATATGTACCTGGATGTGTACATACTTCCTGTAAGGGCGGCGCTTTAGTGTTCACTGATGCATGGTTTGAGGTGACTTTCTAGAACATGCTACCTCCACCAGCCAGCTGTGTGTGCAGGGCTGGGCGAGGCCGGCAGATTTCCAGGCCCTTGCTCAGCTCAAGTTCAGGGCTCGGTGCTGGCGTCGCTCGGGTGGCGGGAGAAGCCTGCGAGGTCGGGTTCCCTCTCCACTCTGTGCCCTCGGAGTGGAGACGACACTGGACCACGAGCCCCGGCAGCAGGACGGCAAAGGGCTCGTCCAGGGTGTCAGCAGCCCGAGGGCGCTGGCCAGAGGGAGCCCGAGGAGGCAGCGTCCTGGGCCGAGGACTGATGTCCCCAGTCTCTGTCCCATCCGCAGCCCACGAAGCTGGGCCACACCGCTGAGGCATGGCGCCTCCGGTGACGTCACATGTGGTTTCCCTCGTGCCTGCCTGGTCTGTGGCTGTGTCTGCAGACGAGAAGGTTCAGGATGTTCAACTCGGGGCCACATCAGTCCCTTTTTGGGGAACCGTGGGCAACGCGGTGGGTTTAGTGCTTTAGTCTTCCGAAAACCGCACGTGCAGGGTTGAGGCAGGCCCGGCAGGCTGGGGGCGAGGAGCTTGCAGCTCCGACACGGCCTCTGCCCGTAGCCGCGCGTGGAGTCGACAGCCGCTGTGCAGCGCGTGCCGGTCCCCGGAGCACGGTGAGAGCTGAGTGAGGAGCCTGGTGAGCTGTCGAAGTGTCTGCAGCCACTCGCTGGCGTGCACTGAGCACAGTACTCGGAAGTCAGCATGAGCAGTTCCAAGTGACAAATAAATGTAACCTGCAGTTGGGGTCATGCCGTTGTTTCTGTGGGGCCTGAATGGAGCGATCTGAGCCGGGGCAGGGCAGTGGCACGGCCGGCGCCTGAGAGCTGCAGCCCCCGCCAGCCCGCGTGCAGGAGGAGCCTGGACAGCGAGCGCCTGGGAGGCGTGACATCTGCATCGGGACTGCAGGCTGAGAGCACCCGTCCTGGGTCGCGGTGGTCAGGACCCCAGACCGCACGGACACTCCGTAAACAGACACCCTCGCAACCTCCAGGCCACGTGGGCTCAGCCAGCCCCTGAAGGTTCTGGCCGTCACTGTGGGCCGGGCCAGACCCGCGGACCCGCGCGGGGAGGAGGCGCCGTGGCCGCGGGGGCTCCCTCGTGAGGCAGGGCAAGGCCTGAGCAGGGTCCGCAGCGAGCACAGCCCAGCACCTCGGTTTCTTCCCGGTGCTGAGTGTCAGGTGGGCCTGCGAGACGCAGCTCCCCTCTCAGGGCAGCCCCCACGCCCGCGGCTGGTGCCACCTCTCCTCATCAGGACTCTGGGCCACGCACGGGCTCGCAGGGCCTCCTCTGCGGCTGCGCAGCCGCCCCTGAAGACTCCGTGGTCAGAACCCCCAACCCGTTGTGCGAGGGCTGGGCCCATGGGGTCTTCTGCCCTTGCTGCCGCCTCCTCTGCGCACGTGGGGCCTCGGGCCACCACAGGAGTGACGTGCTGCCGGGGCTGCCCGGCCCCAGGCACACACCTCCTCTGCGCACATGGGGCCTCGGGCCACAGCAGGAGTGACGTGCTGCCGGGGCTGCCCGGCCCCCGGTACAAACCTCCTCTGTGCACATGGGGCCTCGGGCCACAGCAGGAGTGATGTGCTGCCGGGGCTGCCCGGCCCCCGGTACAAACCTCCTCTGTGCACATGGGGCCTCGGGCCACCACAGGAGTGACGTGCTGCAGGGGCTGCCCGGCCCCAGGCACACACCTCCTCTGCGCACATGGGGCCTCGGGCCACAGCAGGAGTGACGTGCTGCCGGGGCTGCCCGGCCCCCGGTACAAACCTCCTCTGCGCACATGGGGCCTCGGGCCACCGCAGGAGTGACATGCTGCAGTGGCTGCCCGCAGGGGCTGCCCCCAGGAGCCCTCCGTGCACGAGACCCCCAGCCTGTCCAGGAGAGGAAGGGGCTTTGTCCAGACCGTCACCGAAGCCTCGGTCACTGCAGGCTGATCCTTCAGAGGGGCCGCGAGCCCAGGTGGGGCAGCTGGGTCACTTGGGTCCCCATGCCCCAGTAGCTCTGTCAACAGACTTCCCCGAGCCACAGTCTCCACGGCGTGTCAGAACCACAGCAGGGCTGGCAGCCACCGTCTTCCTGCGCACGGTGGCTTGGCTGTGGCCGGAACGTGCACTGGGCCTCGTCACCTGCCCTGGACCCGGCGCCTGTTGCTGCAGCCGCAGTCGCTGCTGCGGGCCGTGCCTTCCCAGCCGGAACGAGATGGGCGGGGTGCACTTGCCTGCCTGCCACCTGCGCCAGACGGGGCAGCCACCACGCTTGCCTCCAAAGGGAAGAGCTGGTTGAAATGCGGGAGGCGCAGCCCTTTCGTTGTTCCGAGTTCAGACTGCGTAGGGTGTGGAGGCGTCAGCTCCTTCACGATCTGCACTGCCGCCGTCAGCAGCGGCGGGAAGGAGCCTCCCTGCCATCCTGGCCAGAGCCAGCTCGCTCTCCCTGCCACAGCCTCTCATCGCTGGGGGACAGATACTTAAGCGTGTCCCATTCACTCAGCCCAGAGCCCCATCTTCTGGGACGGCCTCAAGGGTGTGCTCAGCGCCGAGCGGCCGATGCTCCCGCACCCAGACAGGCGTTGTCTTCTCTCCTGGCCTGGCTGAGTCTGTGTCTCTAGTGCAAACTGGTTAGCGCGGGGCCGTCACTCCGCAGAGTTCATGTGGGCAGGAGCATGTGTGTGTCTGTGTGTGGCCGTGTGTGTGTTGTCACCTGCATGCCGTGTGCACACATGTGCTGGGCGCTGAGGGGACATTTGCTTGCCACCCTGCACTGGGGATGTATGTCACTTGCCGACCTGCCCCACAGCCCCCGTCAAAGGCCTCTTGTCGAAGCCCAGAGCGTTTGTGCCACATGTGTGTTGGTGTAGACATCTGCGTGTAACCTCTGTCCATTTGTGTAGGGGCACAGGCTGGGCCCGGGTGTCTTGCCACCGTCACACACGTCAGCGTGAGTGTGCACGCGTGTCCCACTGTGCCCTCTAATGGCTGTCTTCCTGTCTTGCCCTCGTGCTGTCGCTGCTGCGTGCTGGCCGTTGTGTCTGTTGCTGCCCTGCAGTCCTCGCCAGTCGTGGAGGAAAAGGTAAAGCCACACGGTGCCTGGGTGTCGGTGGGCATCGCCACGGGCGTGGGTTGCCCCAGGGCGAAGGTGGGCTGGCAGATCGCTTTAGTCATGAGCACACGGCGGTTCCTTAGCCCGCGGCAGGGTATTCTGTGCAGCTGATGCCGCAGAGCAGCAGTGTGTGCCATCGGCGTTGACGAGAGCGGCACCAGGGAGGTGGCAGACTGGGCGGAAGGTCCTGGCTCAGCCAGAGTCGGGCAGCAGCACAGGCCCTCCCTGCTCTGTCCAGGCCCGGCTGGTTCTCCGCTCACGCGGCTCGCGCCTGTCCCAGTCACAGACGGGAAATCATGGCGCGACCCAGGCATGAGGGGCAGAGGCCCTCTGCCCCCCATCGGCCACACCTGGACTCACGCCCAGCGCGTGGCCACTTAGGAGCTCTGCACCCAAAGCAGGTGGCGTGACTGTGCCCCACTCGGGGAGTGTGACCCCTGCGGGCTGCATGGTGGTGACCCGCATGGGTGGCATGGCCCCCCCAGGGCAAGGGTCTCTGAAGGGGAGGGGCACGCATGTCCCCCGCGAAAGTAGCAAGGACGGACTGGGAGGACCGGCTTCTCGAGCTCGCACAGCCAGGCAGTCGGCCGTGCCCGGGTGCTCACAGGGCTGGGGACCAGCCACACGGGATTCTGTGGGGAGGCGCGAGGGGAAGGCGACGTTTCTGCCTACAAGTAGATTTCCGGCGGAGGCAGCAGCCTGGCTGAGTGCAGTGCCGTGTCCAGCACCGGGCTGTGGAAGCGGGGGCGGGCCGGGGGGTCTGTGAGTGCGCTCCCTCGCCCCGCTGTGCTCCCTGCTGTCCCACCAAAGCGTCTGGTGACAGCCAAGACTGCACCAGCCTGTGTCTAGGGACCCACTGTGTGCTCTCACTGGGGTTGTGAGTGCAAGTGCCAGGTGGGGGCAGACCCAGGAGGAGCGTTGCCACAACTGGGAGCCCCAAGCAGACAGGGAGGCCGAGGCCCCCACAGGGGCCGCGCTCACTGTGCCTGGTGGCCGGCGGCCTTGGTCAGAGCAGCTGGAGCGAGGGCTGAGCCGTGGGGCGGCTGAGCGTGTCGGCAGATACGCAGCTTCCCGACACCGCCGTCCTTCCTCGGGGTCCGAGTTTATTCAGCTGTTCAAAGTGGCAGGCTGAGACGTGTCTCAGGGTGGCCATCTCCTCTGTGCACATGAGGTCACCCGTAGGAAACCACCCTCTAGGTGGCCTCGGCCCACAAATCCCCACAGCCCCCACGGAGCACACTGCTCCTCCGGCTCTGTCCCTGCCACGGACCAGCCGCTGAGACGGCACTGCCAGGTCCCGGTGGGCCCAGGGACCCTCACCCTGCAGGTGACAGCACCGTCCTGAGCAGGACAGACCAGCCGGCCAGTCCCCAGAACTGCTCATGCCCAGAATCACGGTTCCTAAAGCCGCCCGTGCGGCCACATGCACTCGAGTCAGTGGCCACTGTGCTCCCTCCCCCGTCGTCATCCTCGTCCCCGAGGAACACCCGCCCGCAGTGCCTGGGGCTGACGTCGCAGCTCAGGCTGTGGCCGGAGCCCGCTCACTCTTGGCTAACCAGTGCCAGGCAGCGGGCTCCAGCGAGATCTGCCCCCAACCCGGGGAGGTCGGGGAGCCCACCTGGCCTCTGTCGTCTGGGCCCACCTGATTCGAAGCCTCCGACAGAGGAGGACGTGGGGTGAGGACTTGGCCTCTGTCCCCCATATTCGCAGCCCACAGAAGGCCTTTCCCGGGGTCCGAGCTCTTCCAACCCGTCTCCCAGACACTCCCCTTCCCAGCTGGGCCGTCAGCGTCAGCAGATCTGTCCTCGGTGTCAGCACCGCGACAGCTGGGAAGGATGAGAAGTGCCCCTTGGGCTCCAGGGGACGTGGGGACGCTCTTTACTCTGGACCCGTCTTGTTCAAACATTTTGCGATGAAAAGGCCTCGTGGAGAAACAGGAAAGGACTGGGGGCAGGAGGGGGACAAGGGACAGAGACCTGGGGAGGGTCGATTCCCTGCTGGCCCCAGCAGTCAGAGCGGGGCTGATAGGAAGCTCGCCGGAGGCAGGGCCGGGCACTGCGTGAGAAGGACCAGCGTCGGGAAAGTCGCTGCTCAGAGCACCTGGTCGTGGCCGGGAGCCCGCAGCCCCGTCGCTGGCCTGCTGCGCAATCTCCCAGCAACGCGCGGCCTGTTTAGACCTGAACCGATACAAACAGTGACTCGAGCATGGCGGGAGGGTGGCGCCACGTGGGAGCGCGAATAAGCAGGGACTCGGGTGTGTGGGTGTCCGCGCGCAGGGAGGGCTCAGTTCTCTTTCACGGCCGCGTCTAACAGCCGCTCCCTCTCCTCCCGTCCCACTGCAGCAGGAAGGAGCGCCCCACCTCCCTGAACGTCTTCCCCCTGGCGGACGGCATGGTACGTGCACAGATGGGGGGCAAGCTCGTGCCTGCGGGGGACCACTGGCACCTGAGCGACCTCGGCCAGCTGCAGTCCAGCGCCAACTACCAGGTTTTGTAGCCGTGCTGCGGAGTGAGGGTCTCCTCCCATCGCTGGCGCCTGTGTCCTCTCAGGCAGAAGCCCCTTTGCAGACACCCCTCTGCCGCTCTCCCTGGGCAGAAACAGAGAAACCAAACTGGGAGGTCAGGAGGCTGCGGCTACGGGCAGGCCCTGCTTTAGCACCTTCTACCAGGCAGACCTCTCTGCTGCTTGGATAGGCCACTCTGTAGCCCCCAGTGGGGTCCGGCATCTATCAGGGCTGAGCTTAGTGACCATCCGCCAAGCCACACCCCAAAATACCAGCCTCACCTCAGAGCGGCCCCAGCCAAAATGCATTCACAAATCCTGAGAGGACAAGTGTCTAGAGTCAGGTTTGCACTACAGCCAGGAGACAGCCAAAGGCAAGGAGGTAGCGGCTCTGCCCCACTTGTCCCTGGTCACATCTTGGTCTCTGAGTGTGAGGAGGCAGGCGCCCCCCAGGGTATGCACAGCCACCCAGGGAGCGCACCCAGAATGTGGGGTCCCCAGGAAGCCAGGTCACTTGTCAGGGCCCAGGTCACTTGCCGCTGGTTTCGACCTGTGAGCTCACACTGGCCAAGGTGGGTGGTTTTGGACGCACTGCCAGGTAAGGGTCGCTGCCCTGCGGGGTGGACTCCCGCGGAGCCCAGCAGAGGACGGCCATGCAGGCAAAGCGCCGGGCCTCTGGGCTTGATTGGGCTGGTGGGTGTGGGGTCTGGGGCTTGGGGCTTCTCTGGAAGCTTCCTTCCTGCTGCAGCTCTTTGCCGACTGTCCTTCCTCCTCTAAGGGTCCAGCCTGCCTGCAGCAGCTCTGTCAGAAAGGGCCCCCGCTTCTGCGCTTGCTCTGGGGAGTAAGCATGTCTCGGCGGCTCTCGGGACGCTCACCCCCAGTTCTGGACGGTCCTGCCCTGTGCGCCAGGAGGAGGCGGGAGGCCCGTGCAGCCCTGTGGGCCTGGCCCTGCCAGTCTCAAGGCTCAGACGTGGGGCTGTGGCTGGGCCCACACGAGCCTCAGGGACCCTCTCGGACCCCTGCGGCCTGGACGCTCCCCACGCCCACGCCTGGACGCTGTTCTTTCAGGACTCTTTTCTTTCACCTCCTGCCTTGTCTGGGATAGTCTTTCTTTTTGTAAATTGTATTGTTTTGTTTTAGTTCACGGGTGTATTTTATTTGATTTTTCTTTTTTTAAAATAATTACATTTAAGTTCTTTTTATTTTATGCTCTAGGTTTTAAGGTTTTTCTAATTTCTTAATTTTTTTGTTGTTTTTTTGTTTTGTTTTGTTTTTTATGTACTGTATTTTCAGTGTTTTAACCAAACAGTTGTGGCTACTCATGGTGAGGAATGACCGCTAAGAGTTTGGGTTCTTTGCAATGCATTTGGAGGTCACTGCTACACGTTGATGTTTAGGAGGTTGAGAGGTTTGCCTTTAGGTAAGTTGTGGCCAGGGGGAGTGTCCCATGGGTAAGTGGTGGCCCCGCAGGGTGACAGAGAGCTAGGGGGACCTGGGGGCTGCGGTCAGACCACAGACCGGCCCTCGTCACGAGGGTCGCGAACTGGCTGGCACAGGCCGTGAGGGCGGAGGGCCAGCAACGTGAGTCTGGACCACCCACCTGCTCCACGCCCGGCCTGCGTGCAGCTCCTGTCTCCCTCTGCTGGGTGGCGGCAGAGGGTCCCTCCCACTGGAACACCCAGGTGCCTCTGATGCATGGAGCAGGCGAGGTTCTTTGAGAACTTCATCGCAAGGACTTTGAGTGTGAGCGATGCTCACTTCTGGCTTTGGTGGTGGTAAGAAGAGGGTAGCGTTCTTCTCTTCTCAAATGAGCATAAGCCGTAGAGCCGGAATCCAAGTCCAAGATGTTCATGGAAAGCCACTTCCAGGGAAGGCGGATACGTGTGGTGTGAGGGCTGTCACCTCGGTGTAGGTGACAATCAGGGCTGGGGCGTGCTTGGCTGTGGGTGTCCCAGGCGCCACAGGGTGTCGAACGGAGTCTCTGGCCTCCACGCCTAGCTGCCAACAGCACCCCTTCTCCAGCTGCGACAACCAGAAATGTCTCTGGACTTTGCCAAGCGTCCCCTGGGAACAGAAGCACCCTGGTTGGGAACTGCTGCTGTAGAGGAAGATGTGTCATTTCGAGATTCTTGTAGAGAAATGCAGGAGCCTGGTAGATGAAGCTAGAAGCCTGGCCTTTGAACAAGTAGCCTTGCCCAGCCTGGTGGGGACCCAAAGGGTCAGTGAACCACAGATCTCAGAGCTGGCTGTGGCTTCCGGGAGCGTCGTCCGCCCTGCTCAGTAAGGCATGTAGGTCGGTCCAGCGTCCCCTGCTGGGGAGAGGGCTAGATGCCCCTCTCTTGTCAGTAGCCGGGCAGGTGCTGCCCAGGAGGGCCAGGCGCCTGCTCAGGGCTATTTGGGAGTCGTCGGGATTGGGTGACAGAAGAGTTGTTGAGTGGGTGGCTGTTTTTCTTGAGATCGTCCAATACTTTCATCAGGAAAGACCATAGGAAAAGGATGTGTCTGTTCATGTCTTATGTCATCCAAATGGGATTTGTCCTCCCTGAGCTCTGCACAGCGGCCAGTGAGGTTTATCTGAGGCACGGTTATTGCTAATAGGACTTTCCCGATACTCTGCCATGACAATTTTCAATATGATCACCACTGGCAATTTTTGACAGTCTCTGTGAAGACAGAATTAAAAGAAATTTTTTTAAAGAGTTCCTGGCCGGGTGCGGTGGCTCATGCCTGTAATCCCAGCACTCTGGGAGGCCAAGGCAGGAGGATCGCTTGAGCTCAGGAGTTCGAGACCAGCCTGAGCAAGATCAAGAACAAGACCCCATCTCTACTAAAAATAGAAAATTAGCTGGGTGTGGTGGCCCAGGTAGTGCCAACTTCTCGGGAGGCTGAGGCAGGAGGATACCTTGAGCCCAGGAGTTTGAGGCTACTGTGAGCTAGGCTGACGCCATGGCACTCTACCCAGGGTGACAGACCAAGACTCTGTCTCAAAAAAAAAAGTGTTCCTCCCCAGTGATATTATTAAGGTAAATAGGTGATTGCAGTTTTTAATAATCTGGGCTTCCCACCCGCCCTGGAATATTTGGTCCCAGTCCATTCTGTGAAAGTGGAATCTCAGTTTGTCGCACTGGCCTTGGCATTCGGGGATGAATGCTGGTCCAGGTGATCTGTGGGGTCGCACACTGCATGGTCCCTCCCCAGGCCCTGACTTGAGCCGGGGCTGAGCAGGGGTCTCCTGGCAGCGGCAACAGGGCGGGTGGGACCACACAGCGATAACGCGATCAGACAGGGGCTGCAGCCTGGTCGGCCTCTTCCCTGGGTCCCCATTTAGAGCTCTTTGCCCTGCCCTGGGCTGCGGCTTGTTTTTGACCCACCGCCAGCTGCAAAGGGTTGCCTGCCGCGTCCTCTGGGTAGCGTCACGCCCATCCCGCAAGGCTTTGGTGGACTGTGCTGTGGGGGCGTGTGCCAAAAGCCCGTCCTAAACCGTCCAAGTAAGGTGCCCTGCTTCTGGGGAGCCAGAGGTGGCAGCTGGAGGCAGTGACCAGGTGCAAGAACTGCTCGGGAGACACTGGCATGGAGAGAACCAGTGGGGGCAGCGGGGGGACTCCGGCCCCGCAGAGCGGGTGGGTGCCGCTGACTGCGGCGGAGTGGCCAGCGGTGGAGGGCTGGGGCCACGCCCGCAGCACCTGCGTGGCAAGCCCGTGACTTGTTCTCCCTGTCCCCTGTGTTTGGCCCTAGTGTCCGCAGGATGAGATGTCCGAGTCGGGCCAGTCCTCGGCGGCTGCCACGCCCAGCACCACGGGCACCAAGTCCAACACGCCCACGTCCTCCGTGCCCTCAGCCGCAGTCACGCCCCTCAACGAGAGCACGCAGCCCCTGGGCGGCTACGGGGGCAGCAGCAAGAACAGCAAGCGCGCCCGGGAGAAGCGCAACAGCCGCAACATGGAGGTCCAGGTCGCCCAGGAGATGTGCAACGTCAGCATAGGTGCGCAGCCCCGGTGTCCCCATGCTCTGACCCGTCTGGCCCACAGCCAGGGAGGTTTTCTTGCTTGTTCGGGCTTTAGCTTGGGCGGAAGCAGTGGCGTCCTCGGGCCACCATCACAGAGACCACAGCTGGGCGACGTAGGCAGCAGAAACGTATTTCCTCACTGCCTAGGGCTGACGTCCAAGGTCGGGGTGTCGCAGGCTGGTTCCTCGGGGGCCTCACTCCTTGGCTTGTGTCCTCACAGGGCCGTCCTCCAGATCCGTGTCCCCGTCTTTTCTTCTGAGTGTACCCGTCAGATTGGATTAGGGCCACCCCGGTGACCTCGTTTTACCTTAGCCACTTC
>RJWJ010000566.1:154676-209814 GCA_004363605.1 Indri indri
CTACAGGCATGCGCCACCATGCCCAGCTAATTTTTTCTATATACATTTTTAGCTGTCCGATTAATTTCTTTCCATTTTTGGTAGAGACGGGGTCTCGCTCTTGCTCAGGCTGGTCTCGAACTCCTGAGCTCAGAACGATCCGCCCGCCTCGGCCTCCCAGAGTGCTAGGATTACAGGCGTGAGCCACCGTGCCCGGCCCTTAGCCACTTCTTTAAAGGCCCCATCTCCAAACACAGTCGCACGGGGGTATCCATCAACGTAGGGATTTGGGGGACACAGCTCAGCACGGCACGGTAGACACCCCTCACCCAGCAGTGCACAGTCTAGTAAGAGAAAGAGAAAAGTGACATTCGGCCTGTTCAGGTTCCATCACGAAAAGGAGCCGTCCACAGCTCACGTGGACACGGATCTCGGGGGCTGGGCGAGCAGCTGAGCACCCGTGCAGGGAGACCGCCGCGGCCCTCTCTCCCCAGACTCCCACCCAGCCAGCGTGGGAGACCCCGTCTCTAGTGATCCCTGCCCAGCGGGTGGTCTAGCCCAAGGGTCCTGCGAGCAGGGTGGGGATTGCTAGACCCTCCTGACCCCAGGCCCCACTTGCTCTCCCCAGGCATGGGCAGCAGCGATGAGTGGTCTGACGTCCAGGACATTATCGACTCCACTCCAGAGCTGGACATGTGTCCAGAGACCCGCCTGGACCGCACAGGAAGCAGGTACTCAGCCCACGCCCCGGGGTCCAGGGGCTCAGAGTTCACCTGAGTTGGTGGCCTTGCTGAAGCCCCCGCAGCCTCTCCTGGGGGGAGCATCAGGGCTGCCTCCCACCGTCCCCATCCACGCCCGCACCGGCAGCAGTGTCGGTGTTGAGTGGCTGCGCCTGGAGGTGTCGGAAGGGTCTGGAGACGCCACAGCGAAGGTGCCTGACTCTGCTCTCCTGACCCGTGTGTCCTGACAGCCCGACTCAGGGGATCGTGAACAAAGCTTTTGGCATCAACACCGACTCGCTGTACCACGAGCTGTCGACGGCAGGCTCTGAGGTCATCGGGGACGTGGACGAAGGGGCCGACCTCCTAGGTAAAGCAGGCCGTCCCCGCGGCGACTGCAGGGCGGGGCTTTCTGTGAGGGCTGCGTTTGCAGTGTCTGCTGTGGGCCGGGAGCTTTGCTCTCACGATGTCAGTGACACGTGCTCCACACGCAGTTGTCCCTCGGTGTCCGCGGGGAAGTGGTTCCTAGACACCACCCAGCCCCTCCCCCCAGGGACACCAGAGTTCCGGGACGCTCAGGTCCGTGATGTAGAATGGTGTAGCGTTTGCACGTGACCTCTGCACGCCCTTCGCGTGCTTCAGCCATGTCCGAATCTCTGGCAACGCCTGACTCGGTGTGAACGCTGCCTAGTCAGGGCACGGTGTTTGGGGGGGAGCGACAAAGAAAAAGCCCATGCACGGTCAGTGCAGACACCGCCGTCGTGGGCCTGACGACGTTTTCAGCCGGAGGTTGGCTGGATCCACTCGTGTGGAACCCGTGGGTGAGGAGGGCCAGCCATACCATAAAGTTCACCCCCTTCAAGTGTACAGTTCGTGGGTTTTAGTAAACTCGTAAGGTTGTGCAGCCGTCAGCACTGAGTTCGGAAGATTTCATCATCTCAAAAAGAAACCCTGTGCCACTAGTACTCGCCCTCAGCCTTCCCCGAGCCCCTCCCAGGGCCGTCTACTTTCTAGGGAGGTTGGGTGGGGGGGCGACCAGCTCCTCTGCGCCTTGAGAAAAATGCACAGCAGCCTCCCTGTCCCCCCAGTCCTCAGCATCTCAGGTCTACACTGGAACCCTCTGTGCCAGGTCTGATGCAGGTATAGGCAGCACTACCCATCCTTCTGGCACGGAGGCCCCTGTGTCTATGGCGTCTGCAGCAGCCGCGAGCCAGCCACGTGGCTCTGAGCCTGAGGCCGTGGCCCTTGGGTGTGGCAGGCAGGAAGTGGGACGGCCAAGTCTCACCCCCTGGGCACCAGGCTGGGTTCTGAGCCCACAGCCCCGTGGTGGGGAAGAGCTGCAGCCCTGCAGCCCACTCAGGCCGCACAGACACAGGTGCCACCTTCATCCCCACCTTCCTCTCTCCACCGGGGCGTCAGTGACCTTGCAGTTGCTGCAGGAAGGTGCTTCTCACCTCTCCCTGATCTGGAGGCAGCCACAGCTGTAACCAGGGCAGCCGCCTTCACTGTGCCAGCGGCATCTGGGGGGCGGGGGGTGGGGGGCAGATGTGGTGGTTCTCTGCCTGGGATCTGTGACACTGGGGCTGGTGTTTCCACATCCTGCCCCAGGGGGCGCTGCTTGCCCTGCGGCTCTTACTGCCAGGCTCTCGCTGTCACTCCCAGTGCCAGATAAAGATGCCCTTCTGCCGTCTGGGACTGGGGGTGCTTCCCCAGCGGCCAGGCCAGCCCTCAGCCGCTGACACTGCAGGTCCCAGCACCGCTAAGGAAGGGTACACAGGCCTTTCCAGCCTGGTGCGTCCTTGCTGTCTGGGCTCCGGGTCCTACCCCTTGGTGTTGTCACAGGGTGGTTGCCTTAGTTGGGGCAGGGTGTTCAGCAGCCATGCTGCCTCAGACCTCAGCTGGAAGTTCGTCTCAGCCAGGCCTAGGTGAGATGTGGCCAATTGAGGTCCTAGGTGACCTTTATGGAGACGCCTGTATTTTTTAAATTGTGGTAAAATATAAATAACATAAAAGTTTACCATCTTAAACCATTTTTAAGTATTCAGTTCAGTAGTGTTAGGCACATTCGTACTCAATGGTGAGAGACTGAAAGTTCTCCCTCTAAGAGCAGGAAGAAGACAGGATGCTCACTTTGGCTGTGTGTGTGTGTGTGTGTGTGTGTGTGTGTGTGTGTATGTTTATATAGATATATATGTGCATTTTTTTTTTTTTTTTGAGAGACAGGGTCTCTCTCTGTTTTACCAGGGCTGGAGTGCAGTGGTGCAATCACAGCTCACAGCAACCTCAAACTCCTGGGCTCAAGTGACCTCCTGCCTTAGCCCCCCTTGTGCTGGGATTATAGGTGTGAGCCACTGTGCCCAGCCAACAGTATATAGTTTTAATGAAATTTTTCTCATGTGTTGCAAAAATATATATAAAAAATACAGGCTGGGTGCGATGGCTCACGCCTGTGACCTTCCCCCATCACTGTCAGGGAGCCCCTGGGACCACCTGCTGGCCCAGGCAGCCCAGCTGAGGAGGTCACTTTCGTACAGAATCTCTGTCAGTGGTGACGGGAGGGACGGCAGAGGACTGGACACTGTTGTTAGAAGCTTTGCCCGGAGGCCACACTGCCTGGGCTGGTGATGACAGAGGGGTCACTGCCCCTCAGTCGGATAGGGCAGGGGCCCTGGGAGGGGCTCTGTCTGATGAAGCTCCTGGGGTCAGCTCACTGGACCAGGTGGCACCCAGCGTAGTCTTTTCAGGAGAAATCTCACACAGCACGTCTGAGGGTGTCTGTTCCCAGACGTTCCTCCCACCGTGCAAGGACTGGGAGCCAAGGAGCCGCTGTGCGGGCCGTACTCGGCCTGGCCACCTGGGCTCTCCCAGGCTCAGGATGGCTTGAGACCTTGCTCTGGGGCGACTGCCAAGCGGCCCTGGGGGGTCTGGGAGGGGCTCACTGCTGTTGGCATCTCTTAATGGGACGTTGGAAGGGCAGAGCCTGCTCTTGGGACTGGGCGGAGAGACGAGCTGGGACCTGCGTCCCCAGCATCTGGCTCAGCGGGGTAAGGGCTGGGGCCAGGAGCCGGTGCCTGTTCCTGAGCCTCACACCCCGACTTACCCGGCGTGGCTCCGAGCAGGCGAGAGCGGGGGCCACATGCAAATCCCCAGTCACCGTTTTGTGACTGTTTTGCACAGTGGAAGATCCCGTCATTTCAGAGACACACGAGTGCTCTACGCGATGCGATGGGTGCTTCTCAGGGTGGTCACACGGTGGAGGGTGGTGTCCTCGAGGTCTAGCACCTGGATTGGCGGTTCCGTAGAGCACTGGTTGGGTGTGTATTATATCCCACTGAATCTGAAACACCCCAGTTTTAAGACACACCGTTATTTTAGAATGTCCAAGAAAGAAAATAAATTGCTGCAAATTAAACTATGACAGGTCAGTGATTGAGACCCACTGAAATTTCAGAACTGTTAACATGAGGAAAAAACCTGCATCTCAGAATGGACATCATTGGGGAGCAAGGGCATTATTACTTCTGACCACTTACCAAGTGGCAGGTGCTGGTGCAGCTGGCTCACCTGCACCATCTGGTAGAAATTTCACAGAAAGTATACGCCGGGAGGTTGTTTCCAGTTTATAAACGAGGAAACTGAAGCTCAGAGAAGTTGAGCTTATTTCCCCTAGTTGCTTGGTTGGAATCTGAAATCCCAACACAGCCAGATCAGCTTCATTCCACGCTGCTGCACCCCAGTCAGGCCGCGGTCCCGTGGGACACGTTCCACCACGTAGCCAGACCTGGAAAATGTCTAGAAATAACCTCGTACAGAGAATTAGAGCACATCACCGGAGGGCACTAAAGAAGCCATAAGCACGCAGAGAACCGTGACGCACGCCAGGACCCGAAGCTTGAGCCCCGAGAGCTATCAGGCAGCATCGCAGGTCGGGCCACCGTTTCCACATAAATCCATTCAGTGCCAGCAAAATGCCCACAGACTTGTTGGGGGGTTTTCTGGAACTTTATGAATGGATTCTTTTTATTATTATTATTATTTGAGACAGGGTCTCACTCCATTGTCCTGAGTAGAGTGCCGTGGCATCAGCCTAGCTCACAGCAGCCTCAAACTCCTGGGCTCAAGCGATCCTCCTGCCTCAGCTTCCCGAGTAGCTGGGACTACAGGCATGCGCCACCATGCCCGGCTAATTTTTTCTATTTTCAGTAGAGACGGGGTCTCGCTCTTGCTCAGGCTGGTCTCGAACTCCTGACCTTAAGCGATGCTCCTGTCTCGGCCCCCCAGAGTGCTGGGATCACAGGCGTGAGCCACAGCGCCCGGCCTATGAATGGACTCTGAAGTTTATCCAGAAGAATAAACGTGTTGGAGTAGCCCAGGAAGCTGGACGCGTCACAAGCTCGCAGCACAGCCTTGCAAGTCTGCAGCCGTAAGCTGCGAGGGTCGAGGCACACGGGGACAGCAAGGGACTGGGCCCACAGGAAGACCTGAGGACAGGCCTGGAGCCCAAGGGGTGTCCACGTGACAAGTGTGGCATTTCGAGCCATGGGCAATGGGCGGAATATTCAGTAAATCCACTGGATTAGTTGAGAAGCCACTGGAATAAAATGAAGTCTGATCCAACCTCATGCCATAAACAGAAGTAATTTCCTGGTGGATTAAAGATCTAAGCATAAACACACAAGGACAATTGAACTGGAAAAGAATATTGGAGAATATTTTCACAGTCTTGGCCTCTCTGCATGACCAAAGCTGTAAGGAAAATACTGACGACTGTGACCTCAAACTCCAGGGCTCAAGCCATCCTACTGCCTCAGCCTCCCGAGTAGCTGGGATGTCATTAAATGGTGACGTCATTAAAATGGAAACAAACCAAGTATTTAATATACTAGGAAACGGCAGAGGATGAACTAGGAACTTCACAGAAGATGCCAACAAATACGGAAGGACACTCGACTCCAGGAATAATGAAGAAATGAAAATGAAGAGAAAATCGAGAAAACTCTTTTTACCTGAAAGATTGGCAAAAATGAGGACAGGTGGGGCTGCCCTGCATGGCAGGACTGGCGGGGCCTGGCGTGGGGTGCCAGCGGGCGGCGCGCCCCTGGAGCAGGTGTTGCGGGGCTGGGAGGCCCACGGGTCCTCCCGTGGGGACACCGTGCGGCCGTGTCTTGTGGTCACACAATCTGTAAATGCCCTAAGTATGTATGGGGAGCGAATGCCGTCGCAAGGGACGAGACAGTCCTGCGGGGAAGCCATGGAGCATTGAAGGAGGCTGTAAATCCTTGACGTGAAAGAGTCCCGTGGAACACTGTCGCCCAGGAGGGTGAACTGTGGTTATCTGGAAAGCGTCTGAGCAGGGAAGGTGGCACGTTAGCAGTGGCCGCCTGGGAGTGGCCACTCGAGGGGGCAGCTGCGCAGAGCCGGGGCACTACTTCCCCGGGAGTCCCACAGCCGTCGCCCATGTTGCCATTTAAGTCAAGTGACTTTTTAACACCCCGTCCCTCCTGTGTGCAGTGAGCCACGGGGAACAGAATCGTTTCATCAAGTCTGCTGGGGAAAGAAGCGTTCCTCCACCCACGGCCGTATCCCCGCCAGCCTCCCTGTGTCGTGCAGAGGCCCAACACGGTGGGGCCGGCACGTGCCGCCCACAGCCCCACCACCCCTCTCTGCTTTTGACTTACTTTTGCACAGCTGGCTCATCGCTCCCCTTTTCTCTTCTGGTCAGCCTTCCTCCGCGGTCATGCCCTTCCCAGGGTTGCTGAGAGTCTAGCTCCAGGCCCGGATGGTGCCGCCCACCGCGCTTGCTCGCTCGGCCCGGAGAGGCTTCTTGGAGGCCGGACACCCTCGTCACCTGCTGCACCCGCACACCGAGCATGCTGCTCTGCACGGGCCTCCTGCTGGGCGGGGGCTGAGGAGCAGCTGTGGGGGTCGCGGTGCCAGCCCCAGTGTGGGCCACGGGCTCTGGGCCCCAGTGCTGAGGGACGCGGCTGCTCAGCCTGCCTCTTCCACTGGGTCTCCGCCTGCCGTGGGCCAGGTCGCTGCAGAGCTGCTGGAGTCTGTCTTCATCCTTCTCACCCTCCCAGCACGGGAGTGGCCGGGTTGTCGATGCTTTTCCTCCAATGAGAATGTTTTTATTTTGTTGGTTCCAGTCACCAACTGACCTTTGTCACTTTCTTCCCTGCCCGCCTCCGGTGCCTCGCTGGACACTCCAGGGGAGTTCTCAGGTGCGTAGCTCTGTCTGCAGCTGGGTGGAGTGGGTGGGGCCCGCAGGGACACGCCCTCGGCTGTCCCGGCTCCGTGGCCGCATGGACTGTCCCACTCCTGGTCACAGCTGCTCCAGCGCCTGCGCTTCACTGCCCAGCCCACTCCCGCCCCAGAGCTTACTTGGGTTTGGCCCCGGGAGCCTGGGCGATCCCCAGGGCCATTTCTGGCAGTTCTGTGGAGCCGTTAGAAATGCTCGGCAGGAACAGGAAGGGCCGGAGGGCAGTTCCATTGCCTCTCCCCGCTGTCAGGTGCACCCAGAAGTCAGGGATCCTGGGAGCCCCTGCCACGTGCGGCCCAGGGGTCCTCGCTTTGCAGCAGGGGGGCTCCGAGGCCGCTGCCCGTCCAGTGCTTGAAGGCAGCCATGCCCAGGCACAGCTGCCCCCACCCACAGCCCCAGCTCCTCCCAGCCCAGCATCTGGTACCTGTTAACTGCCTTCCTCACAGGGGATTTGGCCTGGTAGACTTCTGCGTGACCTCAAGGATAAACTTTCTGGAAGGAGCATCCGGCTCCATCCCGCCTGCCCTCCCGGCTCCTGCCTGCGCCCACCCCTAACCCAGCGAGAACGAGAACGAGCTCTAGGGCCCGCCCGCCCTGCTGTCTACACGGCTTAATGCGCTTCTTTTCTCTCTCCCCTCCCTCTCTCCCGCCTGCCCGGGTCGCCCATCTCCCGTGGGACTGGGACGGCTCCCGTAGTGCGCGATGATTTCTTTGGTAAGGCCAGGCCGCGTCCGTGCGTGTCCCTCCTCTCCATGCCGACATCTCCTCATGCTTCACGCGCCGGGGGCTTTGCTCTGCACGGGGGGCAGTGGGGCCCCCAGCTCCCGGGGGGCAGGTCTGGGCAAGAGACGTCTCTCTGATGTGCCTCGATGGGCCATGGGAGGCGGCGCCCTCCCTCCGACCTGCCTGGCTCCCCCTGGGCAGACTGTTGGCAGCCGAGGCAGGGCAGCCTGGCCTTTCTGAGCTGCCACACACTTGGGGCAGACCCTGTCTGGGGTGAGCCCGGTGCCTGCCGCGACCTGTCCAAGGAGGCTCAGTGCAGACGGCAGGCAGGACCCCAACACCCAAGCACGCAGGTGTGCCCAGTGCAGGAGGGCCAGGCCTCGGGTCTCCCCTGCAGGCTCAGATCAGGAAGTTCTGGCGGGTTTGTGACTTGCCTGCAGGAAGCTCGGTCTGCGGGCTCCACTCTGGGGCCTGGTGGCAAAGGGGCCGGGTCAGTCCCTCCTCGTGCTCCTCTGTCCACTGCCTCCTGCCGGCCCCATCACCCTGGCCAGGCCCTCCGGCCTGCGCCTCGCCCCGGTAGATGGCCGTGCCTGCCACGGTCATCACATCTCCTCAGCCAGAAGTTTTCACTGTCATCTCTGTCCTGTCACCGCGGCTCCAGCGTCATTCACCTGTGGGGCAGCGCTAAGGCGTCTGCCTCGTGACAGGCCTGGAAACCACAGAGCCGGGGGGAGGGGGCGACACCAGTGGGCAGGGTTGGGTGGCTGCATCGGGCCGTTCCAGGGCACCTCGGGCGGGAGCTGTGAGGACCCCGGGTGCAAGCCCAGCGGCTGCCCTGGGGCCCCTGCTCCATGCGAGAAGGGCCTTCCTGCGGCCACAGAGCGGGCTCGGGGCTGATCGCACCTCTCCCGTCAGCCTCCAGGCACAAGCCACCCCCGACACCGTCACTCTGAGGCAGATGTGGTCGCATCAGGGCCTAGCCTCGAAGGGCACACATCATATCTCTGGCCCTTTTGTTTCAGGAATGGGCAAAGAAGTTGGGAATCTGCTGCTGGAAAACTCACAGCTTCTGGAAACCAAGTAAGAGGCCCCGTCCCGGCAGTCCCTCTCCCCAGGCCGCCGGCCTGACCGAGGCCAGAGGGCTCACCCTCCCGGGGAGACAGAGGGACTCAGAGCAGGACTCCTGGGTGACTCCCTGTCCTCAGGACCCCTGCCCTAGGGTGACCCTGGAGTTTAGCACCAGATGGGCACGGGTCACCCACCTTCAGCGCATCCTTGACCTGGATGTGCCTTCACGGACACGGACCCCTCAGAAAGCCCTGTTGTGTCGTGCACTCGAGGCTCACATGAAGCTCCCATCTTTCTGCTTTTTCCAAGAAATGCCTTGAATGTCGTGAAGAACGACCTCATTGCCAAGGTCGACCAGCTATCGGGGGAGCAGGAGGTGCTGAAGGGGGAGCTGGAAGCCGCCAAGCAGACCAAGGTCAAGCTGGAAAACCGCATCAAGGAGCTGGAAGAGGAGCTGAAAAGGTGAGGGCTCGGCGGCCTCTGTGTGCTCCTGCGTCCCCCCCGCACCAGCTCTCCCTCTCAGGTGGCCCTGTCCGCGGCCTGGCCCCTCAGCTCCACTCACATCGGCCCACCAGGACCCAGCACGCAGGGCCGTGGGATCGTGCACGAGCACGGGGCCTGGCGTGCGAGTCGCTCCTGGGCACGTGCAGGGCCTGGCCCAGCTCTCGCACCCCCTGTTCATTCGTGCAGGGGGAGGGTGGGGAGGGACCCCGCAGCCCACTCTGCTCCCAGCCCTTGACCAGCCAAGGCCAGGCCACGTGGCTGTTGACAGTTCTCTGGGGAGGAGGGGAGGGGTGAGGGCCCAGGGCCGCTTTTGCAGGGGACGGGACAGGGTCTGCTGGCCTCGCCCAAAGCCAGGGCTGCCGGGCACTCACCTCACTCCCTGTCAGCCTCACTTGGCCAGAGTTGCCAGGACAGGCATCTGCACCTCAGGGCACACGTGAGGCTGGGCATGGGGCGCTGTCCCAGGGAACTGGCAGGAGCCTTCAGGGCCCCAGACCAGAGAGCCGCCGCAGGGGTCCCTGTGGGGAGAGCCCCAAGCCCTGCTCAGAGGCACAGACACACCACTGGGCTGGCCCAAACCTGGGTCTGCCTGAGGCCCCTGGGGCCTCACCGGTCCCCACGTCCTCCCTCATCCCGCAGAGCGAAGTCGGAGGCTATCGTCGCCCGCCGTGAGCCCCGAGAAGAGGTGGAGGATGTAAGCAGCTATCTCTGTACAGAATTGGTATATTCCACTATTAACATGTGGGGCTTGGGGCGGGTGCGGGGCGGGGACTGCTGGTCCTGGGCTCCTGGCCCTCGTCACCCTCCTGTTTGACGTCGTCCGGCGGCATCGTTTGCCGCTGCAGTCAGGCCACACCCCTTGGTGGGGTCCCAGCCCTGACGCTGGGTCACCCTCAGTCCCAGGTCCTAGTGGCTGCATTTCGCATGTCACAAGCGGGGTCTCCCTGGCTGTGCCGCACAGCCAGGCAGCAGAAGTAGCATCAGCCACCTGCTGTCCCCTCCCAGGCCCCTACCCCACTGCTGAGGAGCACGGGCTGTTCTGAGGAAAGCCCTCTGCTGCCTGGGTGTTGGTGGGGCCCTTCCCACCTCAGAACCCTCCACCGCCCTCCAGGCCCAAGGCCTGTTCACCTGCAGCAGGGCTGGCGTCCCTCAGGAGAGCAGGCTCAGCTCCTGGGGTCACACCAGCCGCGGACTCCCCCTCTTCGGCCTGGTCCCTGGGGGTCGTGGTGAGGATCAAGGGAAGTCATGACTTGGTGCCTGTGCAGCCCCCACCTCCCCATAGTCGAGGAGAGAAAGCTGCAGGTGGACTGCGACCCCCACCCCTGCCACGCTGGGTCAGAGGGGGGGCTGGGCCTGGGCTTGGGCCCTTGCTCCAGGGCTGAGGTAGGACGTGCCCCTGAGAACGCAGAGTGCCAGGTGGTTGGGCCATGTGGGGAGGACCCCACCTGTCCGCCCTACGCTCCGTGGCTGCCCTCTGCTGGGCCCGCACAGGTCGGCAGGAAGCGTCAGCACTCTGCTGCTGGACCTTCCCCCACCTCCCCGTCCCGGCGTTTGCCTGGGCCCGGCCCCCCCGCCGCCCCGTACTGTACTCACAGCATCTGGGCTTGTCCAGGTGTCCGGGGAGCTGTAGGAAGTTCCCTAGGTTGCTCCCTCAAGCGCATCACGTGCCGGTCTGGGAAGAAGCAGCCCTGATAGGACCGTGTGGACTGGGCTCCCTCTGCCCGCCACCCCCGACCCCTGCGGTTCCCCCAGGGTCTGTGGGAAATCCCCACCTGGAGGCTGCACCCCTCCACCCAGGTGGCAGGTCCCACGAGGAAGCTGCAGGGACCGCAGCGCTCTGTGGCTGAGCCCAGCGCCTCTCCCCTCCGCAGGACAAAATCCCCATGGCCCAGCGCCGCCGCTTCACGCGGGTGGAGATGGCCCGCGTGCTCATGGAGCGAAACCAATACAAGGAGCGGCTGATGGAGCTGCAGGAGGCCGTGCGGTGGACCGAGATGATCAGGTGGGCCTGGGGCCGGGAGCCTGCTCCCCACAGGTGCCCCCAAGGCACTCACCCTCTGTGTGTGACCTGTGGTCGCCGTGGGACCCCACACACCTCCTCTCTTCTGGGATGACAGAGGGTGCTGGGCCCTCCCGGGGGAGCCTGCGGGGTCCCAGGCAGCGGGGCGGGACGCCCCAGCGAGCTCCTCCCTGTGCCCCCCCACCCCCCACAGAGCATCCCGAGAGCACCCGTCCGTGCAGGAGAAGAAGAAGTCCACCATCTGGCAGTTGTGAGCCGCGGTGCCGGGGGCGTGGCTGGCGGCTGAGGGAGGCGGGGAGGCCCCCGGGTCCACTGCTGCCCCTCACCCGCCTGTGCCCTGGCAGCTTCAGCCGCCTCTTCAGCTCCTCATCCAGCCCCCCTCCGGCCAAGCGGTCCTACCCCTCCGTGAACATCCACTACAAGTCGCCCACCACGGCAGGCTTCAGCCAGCGCCGGAACCATGGCATGTGCCAGATCTCGGCAGGCAGCCGACCCCTGGAGTTCTTCCCCGACGAGTGAGTGTCCTGCAGCCTCACTCCCAAGCTGCAACGGGTGGGGAGAATGTGTCCAGGGACCCTCCCCTCCAGGCCCTGAAGCAGGACTTCGGGGGCCGGCCTCAGCTCTCGGGGCACTGTCCAAGGTGTCGGGTCGTGGCCTCTCCATGCAGCTCCGCTGGCACCAAGCAGCCATTTCAGGCCCACATCCAGCGAGGAATTGCTGAGCCGTGGCCTGGGCTTTCGAGCTCTTGGTGACTGTGACAGTAGAATGGGCTCCTGGTCAGGCAGGTGCTGGGTGTGGCCTCTAAGCCCAAGGCCACCCCTGGTGCCGGGGAAGCCATCCCCATCAGATGGACCACAGCCTCCTCTGGGCTGCCCTCCCTGCCCCGTGGGCCAGGCCCTCGGGGCTAAGCCTCGGCCAGAGCCATCACCTGCCATTCCTTCCACCCAGCGACTGCACGTCCTCTGCCCGGCGAGAGCAGAAGCGCGAGCAGTACCGCCAGGTGCGTGAGCACGTGCGCAACGACGACGGGCGGCTGCAGGCCTGCGGCTGGAGCCTGCCGGCCAAGTACAAGCAGGTGCGTGGGGTGGGCACAAGGCCAGGTGGAGGGGGCGATAGGGCCAGACTGGCACCAGCCCCTCAGCCCGTCGTGTTCCGACGAACCCCTGGGCAGGGGGTCCGAAGCTGTCTGGAGAGGCGAAGGAGCCCTGCGGCTCCCAGGGCCCCGCCTGCAGAGTTGCTGCAGGGCCCAGCTCCTCCCGCCCGGGGCCTGCTCTGCAGCCAAAGCCGGCAGGTGCACGCGCTCTGGTTTCTGAAGAAGGATAGCGGGCCAGGCCGTGCGCCCTCAGCATCCTCCTGCTGGTTGCAGCTAAGTCCCAGTGGGGCCCAGGAGGACACGAGGATGAAGAACGTGCCTGTCCCCGTGTACTGCCGGCCTCTGGTGGAGAAGGACCCGACCATGAAGGTAGGGGGCAGGCTGGGAGGCCGGGGGCCCTCCAACCGGCCAGCAGAGGAGTGTGCCCCTCACCACAGCCCTGTCCCTGCAGCTGTGGTGCGCCGCCGGCGTCAGCCTGAGCGGTTGGAAGCCTCCGGAAGACGACCCCGGGAACGGGGTCAAGACCACGCCAGGCCGCGACCCTCTGACCTGCGACCGAGAAGCGGACGGCGAGCCCAAGAGCAACCACACGTCCCCCGAGAAGAAGAAGGTGGGAGCGACTGGCCTTGGCCGCCGCTGCAGCCTCTCCCACTCTGAGTCTCTGGACAGCTCAGCTGGGGTCTGGTTGGGAGGGACAGAGACAGGACAGCTGGGGACAGTCCCTGAGACTGGGTGGATGAGGCAGGAGCTCCTGGGCTCCCGTGGCCGCCGTCAGCCCTCCTCGGAGCTGTGGCGGGCGCTGTCCACCCTCAGAGGCAAGGCTGCCAAGGGGCCTGGGCGCAGCGGACAGCAGCTGGCGGCTCGGCCGCCAGGGCTTCTCTCTGAGCGGGGAGCACAGTCACCGCCTGCAGAGGAGCTGCGAGGCAGGGCGGGCGCAGGGCGTGCTCTCCGGTTGGACGCCAGGGCTTTGTTTTAGGTCCTGGCTTGATTTGGGGGCCAGCGACTTAGTCTCTGGTCTTCCCCTGCGGAAGTGAGACCGTGGACGTGAGCGATTTAGATAACGTGTCCTGGCCGGGGGAGGACAGCTGTGCCCCTAAGGCCATGGTCGAGACGAGGTCCTGAGCGACTCTGGGAGACCCCATGTGAGCCCACGGTGCTGCCGGGCTGGCCTTGACCCCGTGCTCTGCAACAGGCAAAGGAGCTGCCCGACACGGACGCCACCTCCAGCCGGGTGTGGATCCTCACCAGCACCCTGAGCACCAGCAAGGTGGTCATCGTGGACGCCAATCAGCCGGGCACCGTCGTGGACCAGTTCACGGTGTGCAACGCCCACGTGCTCTGCATCGCCAGCATCCCCGGTGAGCCGCGCGGGGCAGGAGCTCCTCCTTACGGAGGGGACGGGACGTTAGGTGAAGAGGCTGCCTGCCGTGCAACACTGTCTGTGACACCCTGTGACACAGAAGCACGGTGGGAGGCAGCCGTGCCCGCTGGGCCCCGTGTCCAGCAGGAAGCTCGCTGGCGGCCTCGTCTGCTTAGTCCCGCTGCTCTCGGGATATTGCGCTTCCCTGTCAGCAGGTGACAGTCTTTTGAGACTGAGTCTTGCTCTGTCGCCCGGGCTAGAGTGCAGTGGTGTCAGCCTTGCTCACTGCAGCCTCCAACTCCTGTGCTCAAGCGATCGTCCCACCTCAGCCTCCCAGAGTGCTGGGGTTACAGGCATAACCACCGCGCCTGGCTCGGAAAACATTTCTTTGTGCTGAATGTGAAGCCTCCAGCTGGGCCCAAATCCCGCTGCCTCACCAAGGGCTTGGGGAGCTGGGGGTGGGGCTGAGGGGCTGTCATCACCCGCTGGGGCAGCAGTCTCGTGACGTTCTGGGCCCAGCCCCAGCACTGCACACGGAGGGGTGACGAGGGTCTCTGGCGTGGACCTCCAGCCACCTCCTGGGACCTGTGCCTCCTTAGAGTTCCTGGGGGTCTGTCCCGGATCACAGTTGTTTTTTTCCCAGAACCAGAGTCCCAGCACTCAGTCCCCATGGCTAGGGCGCAGCCCACAGAGCCAGCTTGCCGAAGCCCCAGGCCTCTGGGCCGGTGGCCACGAGCAGGCCATGGCAGGGCCGTGTGTTGAGGCAGGTCCCGCTGGGAGAGAGCCAAAGACGGCTCATCCCGTCTCCCGTCCTGCCAAGCTGTGAGCTCTGGGCGTGGCCCTTAGTGGGCTGCTGACGTGGGCTGACAGGCATGTGACTGTCCCCCCAGCGGCCAGCGACAGCGACTACCCACCAGGGGAGATGTTCCTGGACGGCGACGTGAACCCGGAAGACTCTGGCACCGATGGTGTGCTGGCCGGCATCACCCTGGTGGGCTGTGCCACCCGCTGCAACGTGCCACGCAGCAACTGCTCCTCCCGAGGGGACACCCCAGTGCTGGACAAGGAGCAGGGTGAGTCCCGGGCACCTGTTCTCCATCCCCTCGTTCCTGCGTCTTTGCCTCGCCCACACTCACCTCTCCCTCCACAGGGGAGGTGGCTGCCGTTGCCGATGGGAAGGTCAACCCATCCCAGTCCACAGAGGAGGCCACGGAGGCTACGGAGGTGCCAGACCCTGGCCCCAGCGAGCCAGACGTGGCGGCAGTGCGGCCCGGGCCCCTCACGGAGCACGTCTTCACTGACCCGGCACCCGCCCTGCCCTCTGGCACCCAGCCTGGCAGGTGGGCTCTCAGGCCAGAGTGGGGAGGGAGCCGAGGGGAGCCTGGCAGGGTCACAGCGCTACCCTGGAGCCACCATCCTTCCCACAGTGAGAACGGGCCGGAGCCCGAGGGCGGCACCGCACAGCCCGGGCCAGAGCCGAGCGGAGACCCGGCAGCAGGCAGCAGTGCTGCGCCCACCATGTGGCTGGGAGCCCAGAACGGCTGGTAGGCAGGACCCCCGGGCAAGGGTGGCGGGAGGGCCCCGGGCCAGCCCTGCCCACCACCTGACCTCTGCAGGCTCTACGTGCACTCGGCGGTGGCCAACTGGAAGAGGTGCCTGCACGCCATCAAGCTGAAGGACTCCGTGCTCAGCCTGGTGTAGGTGATCCCACGCCGGGCCGGGCGGCAGGGGGTGCCGGGTGGCTTGGCCTGTGCCCTTCCTGCGTGGCGTGAACCTGGCTCCACCTGTCCACCACAGGCATGTCAAAGGCCGTGTGCTGGTGGCCCTGGCAGATGGGACGCTGGCCATCTTTCACCGTGGCGAAGGTAAGGCCTGGTGGCCCTGGGCAGGTGGGTGGTGGCTGTGGCCCTGCCCGAGACTGGCCAAGGGGCCCCCTGGGTCCCCGGGGCCTGTCCTCAGCTTGGCAGGGGTGTCTCCAGCCCCTGCCCCAAGAGTGGGCCGGGCAGTGGCCAGGCTGGGCAGGTGTCGCGGGCGCTCTTCAGATGGCCAGTGGGACCTGAGCAACTACCACCTGATGGACCTGGGCCACCCGCACCACTCCATCCGCTGCATGGCCGTCGTGTATGACCGCGTCTGGTGCGGCTACAAGAACAAGGTGCACGTCATCCAGCCCAAGACCATGCAGATCGAGGCGAGTGCCGGCGGCGGCGACGGCCTGGGCCCGGGAGGGGAGGGCTGGCCGGCGTCATCACTTCCCCACCCGCCACGTGGAGCTTCATGAGGTCAAGGGAGAAAATGGGCTCAGACAAGTCACTCGTTTGTTCAAGGTCACGGGCGAGGGAGGGGCAGCCAGCCTGTGCTGCTTAGCCTTGAAACAGAAGCCCAGGGGACACCTTTGTGGGCCCCAGTCTTCCCTTCGGCCGCCCCACAGGCTCAGGCTCCTCGCCGGGGCCTGGACTCCCCAGCAGCCAAGCAGGCGCCAGGCTGGAGGTTGGCGTGGGCCACGGACATCGGGGCGACCTCAGGGCTGCAGCAGGGCCAGGGTTCTCTGCCCTTCCTCTTCTACACCCAGTGATGGGCACCATGACCCCACAGAAGTCGTTTGACGCCCACCCGCGGCGGGAGAGCCAGGTGCGGCAGCTGGCGTGGATCGGCGATGGGGTGTGGGTGTCCATCCGCTTGGACTCCACCCTGCGGCTCTACCACGCCCACACCCACCAGCACCTGCAGGATGTGGACATCGAGCCCTACGTCAGCAAGATGCTGGGTGAGGGGCTGTGCCAGGCGGGGGGTGGGGGCGCGCCCCGGCTGCACTGACTGCGCCCTCCCGTTCGCACCGCACCGCAGGCACCGGCAAGCTGGGCTTCTCCTTCGTGCGCATCACGGCTCTGCTCATCGCGGGCAACCGCCTCTGGGTGGGCACTGGCAACGGGGTTGTCATCTCCATCCCCCTGACTGAGAGTGAGTGGCCCCAGGGACACCTGCAGAGATGGTGAGGGCTGGGTGGGTGTCCGCAAGCCACTCGGGAGGACGCAGGCTGCCCTGGCTGAAGCCAAACACGGCCCCTCCTGCCCTCCACCGACCTCCTCTCCTCTCCCTCCATGCACTGCGCCGCCCCCAGCCGTGGTCCTGCACCGAGGCCAGCTCCTGGGGCTTCGAGGTGAGTCCAGAGTCCTGCCTGCTGTGGCCGCGGGTGCAGCAGGCACCTTCTTGGCCTCCCCTCGCCTGCTGGGAAGCTGGGGCTCCCCACCCGGAGTCAGCCCCTCTCTCCGGCCCTGTCTGTCTCAGCCAACAAGACGTCCCCCACGTCTGGGGAGGGAGCCCGCCCGGGGGGCGTCATCCACGTGTACGGGGACGACGGCAGTGACAAGGCAGCCAGCAGCTTCATCCCCTACTGCTCCATGGCCCAGGCCCAGCTCTGCTTCCACGGGCACCGAGATGCTGTCAAGTTCTTTGTCTCGGTGCCAGGTGAGGGCCGGGCCGGTTCCCTGGCTCCCCATCCCCCGCACCCCCCAGCAGCTAGGCCCCGTGCAGGAGGCTGCCGTCCTGAGGTCCCTCCACCCCACAGGGAACGTGCTGGCCACCCTCAATGGCAGTGTGCTCGACAGCCCCTCCGAGGGCCCCGCGCCCGCCGCGCCCGCGGAGGCCGAGGGCCAGAAACTGAGGAACGTGCTGGTGCTGAGCGGCGGCGAAGGCTACATCGACTTCCGCATCGGTGAGTGCACACTGGCCGGGATGTGGGCCCGGCGCTGGCAGAGGGGACTGGCCCTTACAGCTGCCACCCACCCCCAGGGGACGGAGAAGACGACGAGACCGAGGAGGGCAGTGGGGACATGAGCCAGGTGAAGCCCGTGCTGTCCAAGGCGGAGCGCAGCCACGTCATCGTGTGGCAGGTGTCCTACACACCTGAGTGAGGCCACCTCCACCGCCCACCTGCCTGATGCCAACGTGTACATAGGACCCCCGCCCACCTGCCCCTCTTCTAACCTCTCAACCTGCAGCTTTCACCTGAGGCCCAGTCCCCTCAGCTGGCAGGAAGTGCAGCCACACGGGGCAGCTGGGAGGAGGGGAGCAGGTGGCATTTTCCACCCGAGAAGAGAAGACTCTCTCGGGGACACCCTTTCTCCAGTGGCTCCTGGCTGGTGTCCAGCCCAAAGTCCCCAAGTCCTAGGGCACCTCAGGGCCACAGTGAGGTGGGATCCAACGTGGGCAGCTGCTGCAGGTGACGCCCAAGTCTTCCCACCCTGAGCCCACCTGCCTTTGCATGCTGCTGGGGTGGGGGGTGGGTCTCAGCCTGTCCCCCAGGCCCTTGTTCTCCCCACAGGAACTGGGCCGGTGATGAGCCTTTGCCTAGGGAGGTGGGGCTCAGGCTGCCCAGGTGACTGGCCCCAGCTGGCCTTTGGGGCTCCCCCGTCCCCAGGTTTCTTTCCCTCAGCCCCCACCCTGGCATCCCCCTGCCCAGGGACCTGGCATGAAAGCACGGGGCCAGGCACCCCGGGGCAGATGCTTGAACAGAGGCCAGCCATCCTTATCCCGCTGGAGCCCCGCACCGACCCGTGTCTCCCCCAGGCTCCACCTGGGCAGAAGACTCACCTTGGAGGAGCAGGGCCCTGGAGTCCTGCCCCTCCCAGAAGCCCCTAGGGTGGAAGCCCAGCCTCAGGAAGAAGGGGAGGCCCCAGCCTCTCCTGGGGTCAGCCCGAGGGTGCAGGCTCAGCCTCAGGTAGATGGGGGATGGTGTGCTCCTGGGGCCTTCCTCCTGCACAGGGCTCCGAGGAGCCCAGCTCCCAGACACGCTAAGTGCCTAGGGTTGCCCGCTGCGGCCTACTCTGAGAGCAACTGATGAAAGAGGCTGCCCAGCAGAGGCCCGAAAGGGCTAAGGAGCCACGTCCAGCCGGGCTCTAGGCATGTGGGGGGGCAGCCGCCCTGGACTGCCTTCCCAGGCTGGGTGGGCCTTGCTGGTCTCTCCCCCACCTTCCTAGGCACAGGCCCTGAGCAGAGTAGCCCAGCCCTCTGCCCACCCCTCCCACCAGAGAAGCACAGACCTCGGGGAGCTGTCCCACGAGCCCAGCTGGCCACTCTGAACTGCAGCCACATCCGGCTGCAGGTTTCTCCCCACCACCCGCCACCTCCACTGTGATGTACGTCGGGTCCCTTGTCTGTCCCACAGGATCGTGAAGTTACTCGGGGGCTAGCCGGGTGGGCGCAGCTGGGGGAAGGGGCCGGGTGACGACTCTCCTCAGGCTTTGGCCCTGCAAATGAACCCACATATCTGCTCTGTATGTAATAAACGTCTTAACGTCGTATCTCTGTTCCTGGGCCTAAACCAATACGAGGACAAGGACTTTCTTCTGTTTATTATAAAAAGAAATGCTAGACTAAGCTGAATGCCAAGGGTGCTACGGGGGGGTGGGGGGGGGCATTTCTGAGCCTGCTACGCGTGGTGGCATCTCGGGCAGGAAGGCCCAGCACATGCCAGGGCTTGTAGGGCCGCACCCGCCCACCCTAAGGGAGGTCCTGCAGGGTTACCACAGTCCCTGCCGCAGAAAGGATGCTCCAAGGCCTGAAGTCTGGGTGGGACCTGAAGGATGCAGGTATCAGAGCCGCTTCCAGATGCCCAGGCTACTCGTGCAGCCAGTGCCCGACGCTGTCCTCCCAGCACAGGAGCTCCTCTGCGCGGAACCAGAGCGCGATCTCGCGGCGGGCGCTCTCCACCGAGTCGCTGCCGTGGATCACGTTCCTGTGCGGGAGAGACGCTCCTGAGCGCGAGGCCCCAGCTGCAGGGAGGAGCTTCGGGCAGGGCCACGCGGGCCGAGGTGCGGAGGCGGGGCCGGGCTGGGGCCGTCCCCCGGGGCGGGCCTTACTTGCCGACCTCCACGCAGAAGTCCCCGCGGATAGTGCCGGGCAGGGCGTCAGCCGGGTCCGTGGCCCCGATGAGCGCCCGCGAAGCGCGCACGACGTCCAGCCCCTGCCACACCTGGACGGACGGGACGGGGCGCGGCGTCAGCGCGCGACCAGGGGACCCCGGGGCCGCCCGCCCGCCGGGCACTCACCATGGCCACCACGGGCCCCGAGCCCATGTACTTGACCAGGCGGCCGTAGAAGGGGCGCTCCCGCAGCTCGGCGTAGTGCTCGCGCAGCAGCTCCTCGGAGGCCTGGGGAGAAGGGACAGGCGGCCCGATCCGGCGCCAGCCCCGCGCGCCCACCTGCACCAGCTTCAGCGCCACCCCCCGCGCCCACCTGCACCAGCTTCAGCGCCACCAGCTTGAAGCCCTTGCGCTCGAAGCGCCGCACGACCTCGCCCACCAGCCGCCGCTGCACGCCGTCGGGCTTCACGGCCAGGAAAGTGCGCTCGTGCACGCCGGCGTAGGCTGCGGGGACCGGCGGGACAGGGCGTGAGGCCGACCCCGCGCCGCCCGCCCCCGTGCCCGCGCCCGCCCGGCCGCGCCGCTCACCCGTGGGGAAGAGGTTGGCGAAGACGGTCAGCACCAGGCAGATCATGATGGCGGCGGCTGCCCGGGCCCGGCGGGGCGGCAGGGGCGGGGCCTGCGCTTAAAGGGACCTCGGCCGCTCCAGGCAGGCTGCTTCACTTGTACCCCAGAAATTCAGGGGCCCAGGGGGGCCGGAGGGCAGCTGCAGAGGCCAAGTCGCCTCCAGCGGCTCGAACACTACTGCTGCCCCCATCCCGCTAGGGTCTCCCCACCCACTGGCGCCTGCTTGGCACCCCTGGGCGAGCTGCGCCTTTCCCTCCCCGGCTCTGCAGTCACCCTGCTCTGGCCACCAACACCAAACGCAAAGAAACCACAGCCCAGGCTCTTGGTTTTCCTTTATTCTGCCCGCATCCCGGCGGAAGCAACAGTAATGGGAAAAGGGGAGCCGGTGCTCCCCGCTTTCTCCCAGCAGCCTCTCCCGCGTGGCCCCTCAGTTGCATCTGGGTGCTGGGAAAGACCAGGTGCAGGGTCCGCCCCATCCCGCTCCGCTAAGATGCAGCAAGTCAATGAAGATGAACTCCAAACTCAGAGGGAGCTGACTCCGGTGTAGCCCAAAGATTTTCATTCTTCAAAATGGTCCCCACGACCTTACACCCCTCACGTGACCTGCTAGTTCTGGCACTTCAAACCGGGGTGCCCTTCGCCTTTCTCTTTGCCTCCTGTTTTGCAGGGTAGTCCCAGGGTAGGATGTTTATCCCCTCCAGTTTCAACATGGGCTCCTCGGTGCTAGTGTCCCCCCTTTTTTGTCGCTCTGCGAGAATCATTGCCCGGAGGAGCGGGGGGTAGGGCACGGAGCACACGCCGTGCTCGGGCTGCGGCGTGAACGCGGTGAAGGCCTCCTCCTCATGCTTGGGCACCAGCCGCCAGTCGTGATACATGGTGTGTTCGATCTCCCGGGCCTCGCTCTCCGTCTTCCCTGGGGAGAGAAAGAGGCTCATTTCACACACTCGCTGGCAGTCTGTGGCCTGCGCCTGTCTGCCCGCCTGACTCCCAAGCCTTACCTTTGAAGGTGAGGATACCCCAGGCCTTTCCGTGGTCCAAGCTCTGCAAAGCAAGCGGAAAGCGGGTCAGCTAAGGAAACTCTCTGCCCGCTGGAGATGAAGAGGTGGGAGCCCGGTCCCACAGACTCGCATGGAGGAGGGGAGGGGAGGCAGTGCTGCCCCACGAGCTCGGTGTCCGGGAGGGAGGCCCGCAGGGCCCGTCGGGCATGAGCGGGGTGCACCACGGGGCCGGGGAAGAGGGCGGCCCGGGTCCCGGGGGGCGCACACGCACCTGCGCTGTGTAGTCGGGCCGGACCCGCGTGAGGCGCCAGTAGCACGGCTCGTCGTGCTGCCACAGCCAGGACTTGCGCGTGACCAGGCGGCCAAGGCCGAAGAGCGGGAGGTGGCCGAGCAGCTGCAGGAGGCGGCTCTCGCGGCGCACGTCGGCCCAGGCCAGTACGGGCAGCCGGCGGCCCGAGTACGGCCGCGTCAGCGTCTCGTAGTCCAGCGCGTAGCGCTGCGAGTCGCGCGGCCGCTCCCGCTGCTCGCGCAGGGCGCGCACGCGACGAGCCAGCTCCGCGATCAACCGCGGCCGCACTTTCTTCCGCGCCATGGCCGGTCCGTTCGCCCGGCCGTCCGGCCGGAAGCCAGCCCCGCCGCGCGCCCCGAGGCCCGCCCGCCGCCGGAAGCGGCCGGTGTCACAGTCAAAGGCGTCCGGGCGCGGCCGGAGGGGAGGAGAGCTGGCCGGCCATGGCGCCGGCTGGGCACGGGAGCGCCGCGGGTTCGCGCAGGGGCCGGGGCCGGAGCCGCCCACGGCGTCCCCCGACCTGGGAGATTTCGGACTCGGACACCGAGGGCCCCGCCAACGCGGAGGCCGCCGAGAAGGCCCGAGACGCGGCCGCGGAGCGCGGGGCGGCGGCCGAGCCGCTGCGACTCCTGCGGCCCGAGCAGGCCCTGAGGCGCCTCGCGGTGCTTGTGGACCCAGGTGCGGCGGAGGGTGAGGGTCCCGCGGGGCTCAGGCCGGGCCGCCACGCCCGCGCCCCTGCTCGGAAATTGCCCTTCGCCGGAGAGAAGTTGTTCTCGGGCGAAGAGGGGCGTCCCTGCGGCCGCCTGCTGCCCGGGACTTTGGGGCGGCTTCCCCGCCAGGCCCGGCCCTGGGCTCTTGGAGCCCGCGGCCGGTGCCTGGGTGTGCCAGGCTGCGACCCCCACCCGAGTAGGGTCCTCATGTGGGTGGAAGGAAGGAGTGGCTGAGCTCTGTCTCCCTCCGGTGGTCCCAGCCATCCTGGAAGATGCTGGTGCCGACGTCCTGATGGAGGCCCTGGAGGCCCTGGGCTGCGAGCACCGCTTCGAGCCCCAGCGCCCTGCCCGGAGCCTCCAGTGGGGCAGAGTGAGGCCGGACCCCTGCTCCTGCAGCGTGAGTGTCGCGGGTGACTGCAGCAGGAGCCCCCCTTCCTCGGTTTCCGAGTGCCAGCCTGGGTTGGGTGTGTCATGTCCACGGTTTCGTGTCCTAGGGTTGTCCCAAAGGGCTGTTGCTGTGGTGATCATGCACGTCTTGCCTGCTGGGAAGGAGCAGGGTTGGGCTGTAGAGCCTGAGCTCAGCTGCTGCTGAAGAATGTCCCATCCCCAGTGAGGCTGTGGTCAGTGTTTCTGCTGGCCCCGTGGAGCTAGGCTGGTCTTGGCCTTGGCGGGAGACAGAACACTGGGCAGGGCCTGGACTTGGTTGTGGCCATGTACCACAGAGCTGCCAGGCTGCCCAGGCTGAGGCCCTAGGAGGGTAGGCAACATTGTGTCCTGGTTGTCCCCACAGGCGCTTCCTGAGGTGTGGGCGGCAGAGGAGCAGGAACTGCTGTTGCTTCTGGAGCCTCAGGAGTTTCTGCGGGGTGTCGCCCAGCTGATCCAGGTGATTGGGCTGAAGCGATAGTCCCTTTCAGCAGACCGTGAGAGGCCCGGTCCCCAGCCAGAGCACTTGCTCTCCCAGTTCCTGCCCTGGGGGGAGGAGCTGCAGCGGGGTATGTGGGGGGCTGGGACTCCTCTCTGGTCAGAAACCACGGTGAGGTTGAGGGTGAGACGGAGGAAGCCTCTGGGCCCTTTCCCGGGCACAGACAGGAGCTTCAGCTGCCCCTGGAAGGCGGAAGCAGGTGCGGTCCCTGGGAGAGCAGGAAGCACAGGAGTCAGGCAGCAGGCTGGCGAGAGGGAGCCTGGGACTTGATTGGAAGTGTCTGGGCAGGGCCGGGGGCAGGTGTGGAGCCCCATGACAGGACATGCCTTGGCTGCAACAGAAACAGTGCTCTGTTGACATTTGTGCTAGAGCGCGATCAGGTTAGACCCTCTACCAGGTTCCAGTGTCCACATATCCGCCCTTATCAAGCACCTGCTGTGAGCCAGGTAAGTGCCAGAGTGGGGTGCAGAGGGGGACTAGGAGTGAGGGGCTCAGGCCAACTCTTCCAGAAACCTAGGATACACCCCGGGGGCTCTCTTCAGCCTCCTTGACCTCGAGGGAGGCACAAGCTGGTTTCTGCAGATGAGGTCACAGGGCAGAGGAAGTGCCAGGCTCCTTCCTGCACCACTGGCTTTTTCTCGGGTTTGTTGCCCTTCTGCAAACTGGCCAAGGCCCCTGCTGCCGCGGCTTTCCCTGCAAACATGTGCTGCGTGCTCTCCCTGCAGAGCTCTGGCCCAGCCTGCCCGCTGCCCTGGTTTCCTCCCGAGGTCCCTTCTCACCGCCATCTGGCTGTCATTGGGCTGGACGCCTACCTGTGGTACCACTCACTCTGATGCCTGGGCTGCGACAGGGGTTCGGGGGGGTGCCTCTGGGGTCTGCTGTGGCCCAGCTGATCCCAGTCCCCTGGAGGGCCCTGGAAGGATTAACTCAGGGAGGGCAGGACCCATGGGGAGTGGGAGCCAAAGGGAGGGTCACTTCTGTTCAGGTCTCGCCAGCCCATCACCCGGGGGATGCAGCAGCCAGGGAGTCCAGAGGTGGCCCCTGCCGAGGTAACTGTCGGCTGGCCGGAGGTGGAGGAGGTGAGGACCGGTCTGGGCTGGGTGAGTTGGTTGGCCTTGGCTGTGGCTGCCCTCTGCCGGGTTTGGTTCCCAGAGTGGCGTGTGGGGTTGGTCTTAGCTGTGTGTTCCCAGGGGATCCCTCCTCTGGCCCACACCCACAGCTTGCTCCCTCCGCAGGCCCTGGTGCACCTGCAGCTCTGGGCGAACTTGGACGTGCTGCTGGTGGCCTCCTGGCAGGAGCTGAGTCAACACGTGTGCGCTGTCACCAAAGCCCTTGCCCAGCGCCCCTTCAAGTGGGTACCTCCCACCAGGCTGCAGGCTGTGCTGGGAGGGGGAGCAGGATCACCCGGGGGGGGGTGGCGCCTCCCCGGCCTCTTGGAGGGCAGAGCAGGGCGGGAGGGCGCTGCTGTGCTGGGGGGGGGGGGGGGGTGATTGGGGGTGGCAAAGTCTCTACAAGCCTCTCTGTGCCATTCCCTATCTTCAGGCAGTCCCAGGAGTACCAGGCCTTTTCCTTCTGCACGGCAGGGCGCTGGGCAGCGGGCAAGCCGGTGACGAGAGATGGCGCAGGGCTACGGAGGGCCTGGTGGAGGCAGATCAGGCAGTTTAATCGGGTCAGCCCGGCCGTGGCTGATGCTGTTGTCACTGCCTTCCCCTCCCCCCGCCTCCTGCAGCAGGTGGGCTCCCCCACTCCCACCCCCATGGGGGATGGGCCCTCCAGGCCACCTGCTCATCCCTGCGCCTGCCCTTAGGCACTCGAGGCCTGCAGCACGGAGCAGGAGCGCAGGGGCCTCCTGGCAGACCTCCCTGTGAAGGCCAATGACGGCGTGCGGCCCCGCAGGGTGGGCCCTGACCTCTCCCGCCGCGTTTACCTCTTTCTGACCACCACCAACCCCGACCTCCTGCTGGACCTGGGCTCCTGACCACGGCTCCGGGACCCAGCGGGGCCTCCTCCTGCCTGCCAGCGGGACAGCACATGGCCTCAGGGATTGACCAGACATCTTTGGCCCTGCAATTACTCACCCTGGGCTGGGCTCCCAGCCTCTGACCTCAAGGGGAGGGTAAGGGGTGGCAGGGAATGTTTTTGGATAACTGGGCTGAGTAGAAGAGGAAGTTCTTTCCCAGCTTGTAGATGGCATGTAGCCAGAGAACCTGGAGGGGGTGGTGGGTTAACATGCCCTTGGCCATGGGGAAGCTGAGCAACGGGGCTGTGTGCCGAGCTAGGACAATCTGGAGGGCAGTATCCAGGTCCCCTCTGCCACCTGGAGGCTTGGGGTGACACCCTCAGAAGCAGTAAGGAAATCTCTAGGGAGAAAGGAAGTGCCCCCCAACCCCAGCCAGCCTCTCCCCAGCAGTGTCAGGGTGGAGCCACACTCGCCAGGAGAAAGCCCGTAGATGCCAGTGAGCCCCGGGCCTCCACATGGGCTGTTCAACCTCACAGCTGTGTGGGTGTTAGACTCTGTTTATTACAGTCACGTAAGTCTCTGTGACAGGAACAGCAGCTGATCACATGCAAAGCAAGTAGGAAAAACCAAGGCCACAGGAGCAGGAACAGCTGAGCTCCAGTGAGGCTCCTCCGTGGCAGCAGACGGCAGCCTCCGGGGGGACTCAAGGTCGGGCGCTGCTTCCCCGGCCGGCACAGGCAGCAGAGTGGACGTGGACACCGAACAGCCTGTGGCTCTGGAGCCCCTATAGGAGGGACTGTCCTGGTCTTGGGAGGCAGGGGGACGGCTCCAGACGCTTCACCCCACTCCTTCCTCCTCTGCCGCCCTGGAGTGTGGCCGGAAGGAAGGAACAGAGAAAACAGCTGTCCAAGCCCAAGAAGGCAGTTTTCATTGGAAAATATAGTTAGGTCCGTCGGCAGCGTTTTCTCTGGCAGGGCCTGGTCTCGGGGCCGCTGGGACTGGCTGTGGCCACCTTGGGCGAGGGTGCCAGGGGCTTGCGGCGGCTGCAGTTCATGCTCAGGACCCAACCCAGCTTGTTGCGCAGCATCTGCTTGAGACCAGGTGGCAGGGGCAGGCCCTCAAGCGTGTCCCCTGAGTCTGGCCGCAGCTGCCGCAACCGGTAACAGCACAGGTACTGCAGGGAGGTGACGCTGGCGCAGGAGCGGATCACCTTCATGCTGCTCTTGGCCGCCGTGGAGCACACCATCGGGTAGAACTTCTTGTTCTGCAGCTTGGTGGCCGCCACTCCTGGAAGGGAGGGTTCTGGCCTGAGCCCTGGGCCAGTAAGTGGGGCGGCAAAGGGGCATCACGCCAAGATGACTGGGTGAGCAGCCGAGTGGGGACATCAGGACTCATGCTCTGTCGAGACTCCAGCCTGGCCTTGCACTGGCCCCTGGCCCACCCTCTGGGGACCCCAGGACTCCTGGCTTCTAGGGGAAGCCCTGGTCGGCCTGGGACGGGCCTGGGCTCAGGTACCTGCCTCCTGCAGGGCCTCCACGCAAGGTCATGGCTGAGAGCTGTGCCCTGGCCGCCCTCACCTATGCACTTCCTGTTCTTAAAGAAGGTCAGTGTTCCGTGCCAGGTGTCCAGGTGCACACCGATGATGGAGCCCTGGCCGAACCTCGAGGAGAAGCTCGTCTTGTCTCCCTTGTGATGAAGGAGCCCTGAGGGCAGCGGGGGTGGGGTGAGCCCAGAAGCCAAGCCTCCACCCCGCCCTGCCCCACCCCCTAGCTGCACACACCCGTGTAGGAGAGCCCCCAGCTGTCCTCGTCCCGGCCCAGCAGGCTGCAGAATGTGTGGTGGTACTTGTCCAGGTCTACGTCTGACGTCCCGATGCCCACCATCTAGGAACAAGGGGGCTGGGCGGCAGGGCCTCCGGGTCCGGCCCTCCAGAAGCACCCCCGGCTGGCGGCCACTTACCATGTCCGTGCCATAGACGGGCGAGGTCATCTTGATCTCCCAGAAGTGCTGGCCCTCCCCCAGCTCCTTGGTGCCCCGGATGGCTGCGGTGCCACAGCTGTACTCCATGTGGAAGCTGACCTTGCGGTTGTCGCAGCTCAGCAGGGTGGCCGAGGACTTGTTCAGGTCATCCCAGACCCAGTCAAAATCTGCAAGAGGGAGAGGCCCAGGCTGGGGCAGGCCCCGGAGCTCCCCAGGCTCCCCCTGCCCACCCCAGGCCCGCCTGCTGGCGCAGTCCTGACGGCGCAGCTCACTGGCACTCACACTCGTCCTCCTCCCCACAGTGGCAGTCCTTGCCCCGGTGGGCCGTGTGCAGGCTGCTGCAGGAGGTGGTCTCGCTCTGGCTGGCACAGTCACAGAAGGACTCCCCAGTCACAGGCACCGCGCTGGGGATGGATGGCGGCAGGGGCGAGCTCTCGGGGTCGGAATCCGAGTCACTGTGCTGGGAGGAAGGGATGGGCCATCCTGCCTGCCGCCCACCCACTGCTGGCCCCAACCCCTAAAGGCTGAACCGCTCTGACCCACTGAGGCAGGGGCTGCCCCGTGTCCCACCTGCACTGCACAGCCCACCTCACAGGGCCACCCAAGGTGACCGGGACACGCTCCTGCCCACGCCTGGTGCAGGAACTGGCACGACCCCTTCCCACGGGCCCCTCCTGCTGCTCTGTGGGAGTCAGCGCAAAGGCTCCTGCCCATTCCTGCGCCAGCAGTGCCCTGGAGGCCCAGCCGCTGACGGACACCCAGGGTGTCGTCCAAGCTTCCTGCTCAGCTTTCTCAGGGCAGATTCTGGGTCACAGATAAGCCATAAGCCCTGCCCGGGGGGTGGCAGCACGGGTCTCCCAGACAGCAGCTGGGCTCCTCACGTCGTATGGTCCATGGCAGGGAGTGGCACTGTCACGAGGCCCAGTGCCTCGCTGCTGCTTCATGCTTCTGCTGTAGGAAAGCAGGAAGCTGGGACTTGGCCCCCACCTCCAAGGGGCTCAGTTCCTATGGGATGTTCTCCAAGTCCTGGGGGCCTGGTCTTGGCCCAGTGGCCAGACACCAAGGCTGAGCTGGCCAGGTTCTGGCAACAGACTGACCCACAGGCCTTTCTGGGAGGCCAGCCAGGCATGGTCTGTGAACCTGGTCCTTCCTGCGCTGAAGCCAGGCCTTCCCAGACCTGTCCAGGGGCCAGCAGTGTAGGTCACTTCTGTTGCCCTGGAGAGCCGAGGCCAAGCCTCCCCCTCAGCTGGGCCCTGGCTTCTTCCTCTAACCCCTGCTGCCCTGAGGAAGTCCACAGACCCACCGCAGGGCGCCCCCGGCCCACCTCTGCCCTCCCCCTTGTCTTCTCCTCTGCAGCCCTCAGTCAGGCCGGCCCCAGCGTGGGGCTCTGCTCCTGCTGTAGACCCTCCACCCACTTCAATTTCTTCTCATCGCACTTCTCTGAAATTCTTTGTCCTGTTTCTGTGCCTCTTCCCGCTAGAACGAAAGCCCCTCAAGGGAGGCCGGGTCCCTCCAGTCTCTCCTGTTACACCCGGTGTCTGGCACGGTGGCCGCACAGTCGCCATTGAACTGAGTGAGTCAACAGGAGTCGGCTGAGTGAGGAGGCCTGTGTCAAAGACAGGCACCTGCCGGGTGGAGCAGCGTGTGCTGCCCCGGGACGACAAGGTCACGGGGTGCTGGCCCAGCGGGGGATCTGCCTCCCCAGGAGAAGCCAGAAAGAACCAGGACACAGGAAGCTCACTTGGCTTCCAGGTGAATGTGGGCCTGTCAGGACCAACCAGAATGGGACAGCCGTCCTCCAGAGGGGTGTCCCGGCCTGCAGACAGGGCAGGCCTTCTGAGGCAGGAGCCCGGGCACAGAACTGAACACCACAGGCCCAGGGGCAAGCTGGCCATCACCCCAGGCCCCTGGGAAGGAGAGACTTGACCCCACTGGCAGCTGTGGGCAGAGGGAAGGGAGGTGTGTGTCATTCAGCCTTCTGAGGCGCTCAGGATGACCTGCCCACACACGTGCACTGCAGGCCCATTTGGTGACAGAGCATGAGCAGCATGCATGCGTCAGATGTTGCACCCGGCCCGCAGACACCACCTGCATCCCATAGCCATGAGCCTGTGAGGCAGAGACAGACCCAAGAGAGCAGCCTGCTCAGCCACGTAACCAGTGGCAGCTGGAGGCAGGGCAGGAATGCGGGCCTGGCCCCTCCTGGGCTGGAGCAGACTGGTAAGTAGACCAGGGCTCCCTGTCCACCCCCAGGGCCTGGTGGTCCCATCAGGCTAAGGGACAAGCCCTCACTCTGGGAGGAGAGGAGCCCAGCCCCTCCCAGGACACCTGGCTGGGACAGAGCAACATTGCAGGATAGCTGTGACAATAGTGCAGAGACAGTCACCCAAGAAACAGCCAAACTCTTGCACTGGTCTAAGGAAGACCTCAGGACACCAACTGAGAACCTCGCCCCCCTCAGGCAGAGCGGCTGAGCACCCTGGCCCGTCAGCCCTGCCGTGGCAGCGTCAGCACAGACCGGCGGGTGCAGTGCGGCGCTGGCTGCGAGGCCAACAGGGGCATCGGACAGCCTTGCTGCAGAGGAACACCTGAGCTTCGCCACCGACGCCTTTGTGTTTCTGTGCCTCCCTGGATGGAAGAAGGCCCAGGAACTTTGATTTTCAAGAATCAAGGTTCTCTTTTTCTTACATGTGTATACATGAATATACAGTACATATTTGTGCTGGCAGAAGAAACTTCCAGGAGTGTGCACACCAAATTAACCACAGCTATCTCTGGAAAATGGGTAGACACAATGGAGAATTTCTGCAGAATGAACTGATCAAAAACCAACTGCCAACCTCTCCACACACTGCACTGTGCAGAGAAGAGCAAACAGAGAAGAACGTGGTGTCTGTTCTGAGGTCCTGTCACCCCCAAGGCTGTGTGTCCTTCCCCCAGGTCAAAGAACTTCACTGAGTGTAGCACACCCAGGAGACAGTCCCCTATCAGGTAGCACCTGCCTAGAGCATCACCTGCACACTCCAGCCCAGCCTCGCCCGCTGGGACCTACCTGCCCGTCAGAGTCGTAGCCCCAGTTAGTGGTGCCTGCCAGAGCCACGGCTCGGGCATCCGCATCTCGGCGGGCCGCACTCAGGACAAAATGCCAGGCCCTGCTGCTCCGGGGGCGTCTGGCCATGGTGGAGAGAATCTGGAAGAAAAACGGTTCTGAGCAAAAGAAGACATGCAGCACGTCAGAATGTCCCCCAGCGCCGCCCCCCCAAGTCGTCTGCCTGCAGCACTTCTCGGGCAGGTCTCAGCTGCTCCACAGACGGCCCCGACCCACCCACGGGCAGGCTTCAGAAGTCAGGGCTCCAGGACTGTTCGTGAGCCTGTACCTCACTCAAGTATCTGAGCACATCAATAAAACCTAGGTAGATGGTGTGAAATGCCATCCAGACATCCATGACTCTGGAATGTCACTCCTAGCCCATCTCTCTTCAGCTCCTTATAAACCTGGTGCCCCGCCTGCCTGCGTGTCCCACAGGCATCTGAAACCTTGACTGGCTCCTCCTTCATTGTCCAGTTTGACAAATGGCTTCTCCAGCCTCCCAGTTCATGCCAGAAACACGGCAGCCATCCATCCATCCCTGACACACCCTTCCTCCTTCCCCAAGGCCTGACTGCCCGGCACACCCCACCGCACGCGACTGTCTTCCTTGCTGCCGCGGGGCCACCATCTCCTGGACCACATGACTCACGTTCCACTTCACTCACTACTGCCAAGTTCTCTTTTGAAACACAAACCTAAAACCCATTCAGGGCTTGCCATTGTTCTTGGGATAAAACACAAAATTCCATAAAGGCTGGTTCTCTGCTTCTTCGAGTTCCACCGTCTCCTCTCAGGTGCCAGCTCGCTCCTGCCCTTTGCCCCGAATGCCCCCCTGCACCTGCTCAAGGCGGGTCCCCCTCCGCCTCCGGCCCTCACCTTCCAGGTCCAACCCACGGTGACACGCTGGTCTCGGGCTATCTAGTGCCCGGCTCCGCCCGGCTGAAATCCCAGTGAGGCGGGCACCGCTCCCACCTTAGGGCCGGCCAGGCCGCGGACCCCGAGCACCAGGTGAGCGCGCGCAGGTGCAGCTGTCCAGGGCTGGGAGCGCCGCCGCGGGCGCACCGGCCCCTGCGCCCGGCCCGCGGCCACCGTCGGCTTAATCTCCGCTCGCCGCATCGCGCACACAGTAGGCGCCACGTGACGCTTGCCGAATGAATGGCCCGGCGCGCTGTCACCGCGCCAGCCGAGGCCGAGGCTGCGCCGCCCTGCGCTGCTCCCCGTCCCGCGGGCCCGGGCCGGGCGGGCCGCCCGAGGCGACAGCGGCCCGGGCGCGGGCTCCGCAGTCCCTGCGGCCGCCTGGGAGGAACAAAGGCCGGGCGGGCCTCACGGCGCCGGCGCCCTCCGCTCCGGCCCGGCCCGCAAGGTCAGCGCGCGGCCGCCCGAGCCCTCGGGGGCGGCGGGGCCACCCCGGCCGGGAGGCGCGGACCGCGGCCCCGCCGCCGCTCACCTGCAGCCGCGCCGCCGCCGCCGCGCTCCGCCGGGCCAGCCGTGACCTACTTTCCGCTCCGGAGCGGGACGTAAACAATCCCCGCCCCCCGCGTCGCATTGGCCCGGCTGCCCGGAGTCGGCGCGCTCAGCTCGCGGCTTCGGGTGGGGGGCGGGTCTCCGGCCTGTCGGCCGCCGCCAAGAAGTTGCAGGACCTGTCAATCTTAGTGCCACTTTCCCATTGGTCACATCTCAAGCCGTCGGAGAGGAAGCCCGCGCGCCCATTGGAGACGTAGCGCGGACGGGAGGCGGTCCCACTAGCGAGCGTGGCGCGGAAGTAGGTCGTCCTCCGTATCGTCTGAGCTGGATCCGACGCGCCGGACTGAGGAACTCCTCCAACGACTTGATTGGCTGAGGGAAGCGGTACTAGTCCTATCAATATGAGCCGGAGGCGGGCTCGCACTGCCCATTGGCTTGAAGGCTCTTCACTCGGGCAGACGGAAACGGACGGAAGCCGCGAATTCCAGCCGGCGGAGGGATGGAGGCGGTGGCTGGTGAGTGCGGGCCGGGACGGCGGCGGCCAGGGCGGCGGCCTGGGGGCCGGCCGCGCTTTGCCTTTCCCGGGGAGGCCGCGCCGCGCGGCTCCAGTGCGCCGGCCCCAGGCCGGCGGGGCTGGGCGGGAGCCGGGCGCGGGACCCCGACCGGCCGCACTCTCGGGTCCCCGGGAGCAGTAGCGGGGCCGGACCCGCCGCGGCCACTTTTTTTAAGCTTCGCTGTCTGCGGGGGAAGGTTGCGTTGGCGGCGCGTCCGCGTGCGCTAAGGTACAGGTGTGCGTCGCACGTGCGGCGGGAGGCCGGCGCGCGCTCACGGGCAGGTGGTGTTTCTGCAGTTGTGTTCGGAGTGCGCGCAAAGTTGTTTTGTCTGTTTTTTAAATGCAGCTATTTCCCTGTCTCATGCTATGGGTTTTTGATTTGGTAGCCTGGTGACGCTGCCTTGCTTAAAGTTTGGACAAGATTTAAAAAGAAGTTTTGTTTAAATGTAATATTCTAAAAAGAAGGAACTATCAAAATATCACGTTTTTAGTTCTTTGTGGAAGTAATGTTGTATCTAAGCCTTACAAAACGTGAAATTCTTGTGTGGGACAGAATACATGCAAGTAGGGGTGTCAGAGTTTACACAGATTAGTCAAAGTAGGCCTTTGTAAGTAGTGGTTGCTACATTTATCTTTTTGTTCTGTTTTTTTTTGGAGACAGTCTCACTCTGTTGCCCGGGCTAGAGTGCCGTGGCGTCAGCCTAGCTCACAGCAACCTCAAACTCCTGGGCTCAAGTGATCCTCCTGCCTCAGCCTCCCGGGTAACTGGGACTACAGGCGTGAGCCACTGTGCCAACTCAGAAGCTTTCTTTAAACTAGGGGGAAAAAATGCACATAAAAATTCAAAAGGCCTTAAGGGGTATATGGTAAAAAAAAAAACTGACCTCCCTGTGCGCACAGGCAACCCCTGGCATCAGTTACTTGTGTCTTTCCAGAAGGAGCCTTTTCCTATAAAAACACGTTTGTCCAGCATATTGAATGCTCGGGATTTGGCTGGACTTTAGCCACAAGGCTGAGCGGGACACCTTATCCGCAGAGAGGACCCCACTTCCCTCCGTGGGGTCCTGCTTTGTGTTCGTCTTTCTTTGCTCCCTCCAGCACAGCCTCTCGTCTGTTAGGCCCTGTAGTCAACGTGCTTCATTTATAATCTGCTTATAAACTTTTCCACTTTGCTTAGCAGTGGAGGTTCTTCAGGTGGTTTCCTCAGAGTTGTGTGGGAAGGCCCTGCTCCTCCCAGTTACCTGGCGCCGCGTCCTGCGTGATGCTCCGCACCAGCCCACCAGGCAGGTGACATTCCCCGCTTCTGCTGAGGAAAGCCAAGCTCCCTGGGATTAAGAACTTTGTCACGTGGCACCAGCACCAATGGCAGAGTGGAGTCGGCACCCAAACCCCCCTCAGTCTCCACCAGAGGCCCCGACAGAGTCCCCCAGCAGCAACAGAAGTGAGCTCAAACCGTCCGCCCATGTTTCTTCCCGCACCTGTTGGTGTTTAAGTGATTTAAGTAACCCATTCATTGCCACATGGGTGACTGCAAGGCCATGGTCTCTGGGCTTTGTGCTCGTACACAGTGGAAGGGTGCCCTTTCTGTGTCACCTGAGGAAGACTTAGAGCAGATGCTTTAACGCGTTTGTGACAAGGACCTGCCTGAAAGCTGGGCCAGGTTCCCTCTGAGTTCCCAAGTTCTTCCTGGGAGGCTTTGGATTTGGGACCCTTTAAACCTGCCCTTGAGGTGGATCAAGTGCAGGGACAGCATTTACGGGTCATTTGTTGAACCCCTCATAGCCCCCCTTCCAAGGACCTCTCCAGAGGTGGTAGAGAGAGCAGCCATTGCAGACCAGCAGCAGGGGCTTGCAGCAGGGCTGAGGGTGATTCCTGCGCGGGTGGCAGCCCCCGCGGTGTGGCAGGGGCAGGACAGTGAACGCTCACTTGGCAGCACTGTGGACCGTCGGCAGGAAGAGGAGCTGGGCCAGAGGGGTCGGCAGGGACCCAGAGTGGGGACCGGGGCCTGTGTGAGGAGTGGCCAAGAACACTGTTGCGTCCTATGGCAGCTCTTGTTTGCTAAGGTTTCTTAAGACTCCTTGCAGTGGCCAGGAGCGCGGCTGTGAGCCAGCTGGACTGTGGCCGCTCTGGGTCCTCACAGCGTCAGTGTCCTCCTGGGAACTGGAGGCCCAGGGCCAGCGCCACCTCTGACCCCAGGAGAGTGTTCCGGGGAAGGGCTGGTGTCTCCTTCGGCACAGAGGTGCTGTGGGTCCTGTCAGCAGGTCCCGTTTGTCTCACCTGTTTCCTGTTAGAACCCAGACGGAGCCAGCAGGTTTAGGATCATATTACCCGTGGGTGGGAGCCGTGCACGTGTTACACGCACGTGTGCGCTCATACCCTAAGGAGCAGGTTGGGGACTCTGCCCTCGCCAGTGCAGGGCTCGGGGATGAAGGAACCCACTGTGGGTCGGGCTGCTGGAAGACCTTCCATTAATCCCAGGGGAGGGGACAGGGGCCACATTTGGGTCTGGTCGTGAGCCTGGCCGGGGCTCGTGGCGCTGAGTGGGCAGAGAGGCAAGGCACTCAGGGTCCCTGCCCGTCTGTCTCACATCCCTGACCAGAGCCTGGGAACCTGGCCGGCGTCCAGCACATCATCCTCATCCTCTCAGGAAAGGGAGGCGTCGGAAAAAGCACCATCTCCACGGAGCTGGCCCTGGCTCTGCGCCACGCAGGCAAGAAAGTGAGCGCCCACCCCTCAGGGCTGCCCTTGCCCGGCGAGGGTGGAGTGAGACTCGGCATGTGCCTCCATCCCCTTGCAGGTGGGGATCCTGGACGTGGACCTGTGTGGCCCCAGCATCCCCCGCATGCTCCGGGCGCAGGGCAAGGCCGTGCACCAGGGCGACAGCGGCTGGGTGCCCGTCTTTGTGGACCCGGAGCAGAGTGTCTCCCTCATGTCCGTGGGCTTCCTGCTGGAGCAGCCGGACGAGGCCGTGGTGTGGAGAGGCCCCAGGAAGAACGGTAATGATGGCGGGTGGCCGATGCCCCCTCTCAGCTGACCCCTCAGTGCTCAGTTAGAGGAAGCCGGGCATGGTGGTGCTCACCAGGAGTTTGAGGCTGCTGTGAGCTGTGATGATGCCACTGCCCTCCAGCCTGGACAACAGAGCAAGATTCTGTCTCAAAAAAGATTTTTTTTTTAAAAACCTCAGAGGAAGCCCAGGGCTGCTGTCCCTCCTCCTACATGGCCGCTGCCCCCTGATAAAAGTGTCTGTTGGAAGGTGTCTGTCTGGCCTCTCTGTCTCTTTCTGCGGAAATGCCCCGCTGCTCCCTGTTCAGCAGTCAGGCTGTGCCTGGGGACCTGCGTGTGGCATCTGTGACGCCCAGACGGCGGGCTCCGGGCAGCTCTCGTCTGTCTAGTCAGCATCACAAGTCCATCGGCCACAGCGTTCAGACTCCTTGGCAGGAGGAGCAGTGTCTGCTCAGACAGGGACCTGAGGACCCCCAGTGTTGGGGGGACTCTGGAGCAGCAGGTGGCATTAGACACACCCCCAACTGCAGGGAGGGCTGCCACAGGGGAGAAGCAAGGTCAGGGCAGACAGCGGCTTCTGCGACATGCCAGCCAGGCATCCACCGTGGGCTGCCACCTCTCGGCATGAGGACAGGGTGTTCCTGTGGGCACCGACACCCCAGGCAGGTCAGGGCGCCCCTTCCTGAGCTGAGTCCCCGGCAGGACCAGCTGCCGGCCCCGGGGGTGGGGTGTGAGGCGGGTTGGGGACAGGCTTGCCTGCCTGCGGCCCCCTGCCTCCCCACTCCTGGCCAGAGCCACCAGCTGAACCAGCACCTGTCCCTGCTGCCGGTGGTCCCAGAGCCTTCCGAGAGTCTTCAAGGGGGGCTGGCGGGAGGGCGGCTCACTGGGATGGGACCCCCCCTGCTTGACGTGTGGCTTCTGGGCTGCGTGGCACAGACCCGGTTCCACCCTGACCCCACCCCTGCAGCGCTGATCAAGCAGTTTGTGTCCGATGTGGCCTGGGGACAGCTGGACTACTTGGTCGTGGACACACCCCCGGGGACCTCTGATGAACACATGGCCGCCGTGGAAGCCCTGCGTCCCTACAGGCCCCTGGGGGCCCTTGTGGTCACCACACCGCAGGTACTGTTGTCAGCGCCATCCCTTCCTCGGCGTGAGGCCTCTCCCCACAGCTGGGCCGGGCTGGCATCTGCATGTCCTGGCTGAGTTGCAGCCAATTGTCCAGGTCTTGTCTCAACCACCAGGCCGTGTCCGTGGGGGACGTGAGGCGGGAGCTGACCTTCTGCAGGAAGACGGGCTTGCGGGTGATGGGGGTCGTGGAGAACATGAGCGGCTTCACGTGCCCACACTGTGCAGTGAGTCGTGGGGACTTGTTGGGTGGGCTGGGTGGGTGGGGGCACAAGGCCACGAGAAAGCCAGCGTCAGCCCCCAGGGCAGGTTAGTAACCAGCAAAGGCTGAGGGCAGTTTCCTGGACCTGCATGAGCGCGGGAGGCGTCCTCGAGCCTGGTCCTCACAGCCCTGTCTCCTAGGAGTGCACCAGCGTCTTCTCCAGGGGCGGCGGGCAGGAGTTGGCCAGGCTCGCTGGGGTCCCCTTCTTAGGTAAGTGACCAGAGCCTGGTGTCTAGGGCCCTGATTGCTGCACTGGGTGGGTCTGACTGGCCTGTGCCCACCGAGTGCCCGGGGGAGCAGCAGGAGCCGTTTCCTCCTGTCTCTGTCGCGCACTGGCAGGCGCCGGCCGTGCGCTGCAGCTCTTCTCCAGGCAGTTCCTGCCAAGCAGGCACCTCAGGCTCTGAGCAGGTGCCGCGGTGGACGCGCCTGCTGACGCCCCAGGGGAGCAGAGGACGGTGGCCGCTGTCCCCCGGCCTGTGGTGCCGGGAGCCGCGCTGTCGATTGTGCCCAGTCCTGGCGCCCGCCTGCGCTCCTCTCAAGCGCGACAGGGAAGGCAGCAGGGCTCGGCCTCCGCTCTGTCTCCGCAGGCTCTGTGCCCCTGGACCCTGCGCTCACAAGGAGCCTCGAGGAGGGCCGCGACTTCATCCAGGAGTTCCCTAGCAGCCCTGCGTTTCCTGCACTTGCCGCCATAGCCCAGAAGATTCTGGATGCGACGCCTGCTCAGGCCTCCTGACGGAGGAGCTGCCTCCTCACAGGCCCGGAGAGGAATCCCTGGGGCAGAGGGCCTGGGGTCCATGTTTCCTCCGCGTCAGCTCATCTCTGGCTGAGCCTGACAGCGGTTCCTCCCGGCGGTTGGTGGTGGCTGCAAGGACAGCTCGGGCCCCGGTGCCGTGCGGCTGTGAGCCCATGTTCTGGGACCCCACGCCACGGCTGCTTCCCAGCGCTCGTCACTTTCCCACGCTGTATCCCTGTGCCAGAGGGACAGGCTGCTCCTGGCAGCTGAGTGTCCCCCATGGTTCACCAAGCTCTCGGGACTTCCACGGCCCTCAGCTGACCCTGGGCCGCCCACAGCCTGAGGGTCCGTGAGCGATCTGTACTCACAGGAGGAGCGGGAGCTCTGTGGGTAAAATAACCTCAGACATGTCACGTGACCTAGAAGACCCCACCATTAAACGTGCCCTGTCTGCTGCCACGGGTGCAGGTCAGACTTCTCTGGACTTTCTGTCCTTAGCGGTCAGACAGCATTTGCTTCTGTAGGTCCTGCTGTTGACAAGCCCTGGAGACCCAGGTGAGGACGCATTTGCTTCCCGTGTGGTGGGAGTTTGAGGGAGATTTTATATCAGAGAAAGCCGCATGGGGGGCTCAGCCAAGGTGGACCTGCCCACTCTGCGGGGGACGCGGACGCCAGGGCGCAGAGGGACTGAGACCAGGAGAGGCGGGTTTGAGAGTGAGCTGAGGGTCCCGGAGGCTCTTTCCTTCCTTTTCCTGGTGAGACCAGGAAGGGAAACTTGTGGGAAGCAGAACGGCCGTGTGGGGGGCCCTTCAGCAAGGGCTTGGGTGGGGGGACGGGGAGCAGCTCAGCGGTGATTCCTAAGGCCAGGTGGGACGGCGGTGGGGATGCACCTGGGTCTGCAGATGGCATTTCCTCGAGGGAACGTGTGGGAACTGCGGTGTGTGCCGGCCACCTCTGCTGCCCGCCAGCTCGGCAGTGGCCGCAGGGCCCTGGCCACCACCTGCCCTGTGCTGCGGCTGCCGTGACGGGCACTGCCCAGTCCTCAGGACGACACCCCAAAGAGGAGAGACGAGATGCTGAGGTTCTGGGAGGACCTGAGAAAGTGCCGTCGTTCCTCAGGTGGGGGTGGGCATCCTGGGAGGAATCTGGGGGGCAACCTAGAGGACCAGGAGGACTCACTGGGTGCAGGATTGAGGCTGGGCCTGGCCAGGCAGGGCCAGGGGCCCAGGACGAATGCTCTAGGCCATACGCTGTGTTCGGCGTGTTGTCTTCCTTTAATTGGTGACAGCAGGGAGGCTGCCGTGCCCACCCACCCCCGCCCCCACCCCGTCAGGCTGGCACACCCCCGGGACCATCCTTCACAGCTCCTCATTCTGAGGACAGTGAGGACCTGTCCTGACCACAGGGCAGTGTCTGGCCAGGGCAAACCAGGCAGGGGACCACAGCCGGGAGCCCTGGGTCAGCAGTGAGCGAAGTGGGCCTCACCGACATCCCGCAGGTCGAGGCCCGCGACGCCAGGGGGACTGGCACAGGTGATGTTGTTGTAGGCGTACACGGGGGGCTGGCAGTCATCCCCCTCGGGGGCCACCTGGATGAAGCGGGGCACGGCGCTGGGGTTCTGCAGGGCGAAGTCCCGCAGCGCCTTGAGGGGACAGCGGCAGTCCCAGGGGTTGCCCTCGAGCCACAGGCGCTCCAGCCCCGGAGGCTGCGGCACGAAGGACTGTAGCGAGTTGTTCCTGAGGCTGAGGTAGCGCAGCCGCCCCAGTGGCGAGAAGAGGCCCTCAGCCACCGCGTCCAGGCGGTTGTGCGAGACGTCCAGCCAGAAGGCCCGCTTCAGGGGGCCCAGGGCCTCCGCGGATAGCTCCGATAGCCGGTTGCGGGAGAGGAGCAGGAACTCCAGCTTGCCGAGGCCCTGGAAGAGCCGGCGGGGCAGCTGCGCGAGCTGGTTGGAGGTGAGGTCCAGCTCCAGGAGCTCGGCCAGGCCCCACAGGCTCTGCTCCTCGATGTCAGAGATGCTGTTGTCCCTGAGGAACAGCCTACGCAGCCCCGAGAGGCCAGCAAAGGTGTGCTGGCGGATGCGGCCCAGGCAGCTGCCCTCCAGGTGCAGGCTGTGCAGCTTGCCCAGGCCCTGGAACACCTGCTCTGGAAGGTTCCGGAGACAGTTGCCAGAGAGGTTCATGACCGCCACGTTGAGGAGGCCAAGGAAGGCGCCCGGCTTGATGTCCTGGACCTGGTTGTCGTTGAGCGTGAGGACCTCCAGCTGCCCCAGGCCCTCGAACGCCCGCTCGGGCAGCTGCCGGATGCGGTTGTGGCTGAGTTGCAGCTCCTCCAGGAAGTGCAGGTCCTTGAAGGAGCGGGGCCGCAGGCCGGCCAGGGCGTTGTTGGAGAGGCGCAGGACGTGCAGGCCCAGCAGGCCTGGGAACGTGTCCTCCAGGAGGCCGGCCACGCGGTTGTGGGACAGGTCCAGCCAGCGCAGCGCCTTCATGCCCAGGAAGGCGCCCGGGGCCACGGCGGAGATGAGGTTGCGGGCCAGGTAGAGCTTCTGCAGCCTGGGCAGCCGCGCGAAGACGTTGGCCTTGACGCTCCTCAGCGCATTCCCACTCAGGTCCAGCTCGCGCAGCTCGCCCAGGCCGCAGAAGAGCGCCGGCTGCAGGTAGGCCAGCCTGTTGCCGGCCAGCACCAGCTCGCGGAGGTTGCCCAGGCCCTGGAACGCCGTGTCGGGCAGCACCGCCAGGCTGTTCCAGCCGAGGTTGAGGTCCCAGAGGTTGGCGAGCCCCGCAAAGAGGCCCTCCTCCACCCTGCCCAGGAGGTTGTTGCTGAGGCTGAGCGAGGCCAGGCCGGGCGTGTGCGTGAACGTGTGGGCCGCGAGGCTCCGCAGCCGGTTGCGCTCCAGGTGCAGGTGGTACAGGCTCCGCAGCCCCAGCAGCGCCTGCGGCTCCAGGCTGCCCAGCTGGCTGCCCTGCAGGTTGAGGAAGTCCAGGCTGGAGAGGTTCTGGAAGGCCGCCGGGGGGATGGAGGAGAAGTTGTTGCCGTCGAGCCACAGCGCCCTGGCGCTGGCGGGAATGCCGTCGGGCAGCCGCGTGAGGTTCCTTGAGCTGCAGAAGACGCTGAGCTCGTCCGAGTAGTCTTCGTAGCTGCAGGTGCAGGTGGCTGGGCACTGGTGGCCCAGCGCCGCCCAGCACGCCAGCAGCAGCGCCAGGGCCAGGCCTCCTGTAGGGAGAGAGGGTTGAGGAGGCGGCACCTACGAGGGTTCTGGCAGGGTGCCCCGGTCTGACTGGGGAGAGCGCGACACCGAACCTCCCCAGGCTTCAGCCACAGAAGAGGCGGCGCCCAGTCATGAACTGAGGTACGTGGTCACCCACTTAGTCGCGTCCTCTGCTCCCGTGCTGACTCTGCACTTTCCACCGTGGGACCGGCGGGGCGGCATCCCCGTCTTGTTGCAGAGAAGACACGGCTCGGCTTCACCCAGGCCACACGGGCTCGGGCAGGCTGGGTCCTGGCTGCTACGCCACGTGGCCATCTGCATCCCCAGGGCAGACAGTCGGGCCAGGCCAGGCTGCTACGGTGGTCCGGAGAAAGGGGAAGGAACTGAGCCGTGAGCCGAGCTCTGGCCGTTTTTGGAATATTCTAGAGCAGGTCTGGGTGGGGGTATTCACTTGTTGCCTCTGGTGAGCCAGGTACCCCCTGTCTGGCCAGCCCCACATGCTGGGGGGCACTCGCCTGTCTGATCCGCTGTGTGTGTGGCCTGACCCAGGCCTTGGGGCAGACCCCAGGCCGCCCACTTACTTACCAGGGGTCAGGTTGCATCTCGGGACAAGGAGCACCAGGCCCCACTGACCCGGCAGCAGTCTCAACCAGTAGCAACGTCCCAAAACCTTGCCTGCCGGACACCGTGCCACCTGCCACACAGCCCCGTGCCTGCCCCGGAGAGCTCAGGATCCTGGGGTCGGGCAGGGCGGCATGGGGGGCTGTGATGGGGCGGGGCAGCCCTGGAGTCCGGCCCAGGCTTGAGGCCAGGGCACCCCACAGATGAGGGGTGTGAGGCGCCACCCCCGTCCACCGGGGCTAGGCCCTGGGAGAGAACCTAGTGGCTGGAGGGCAGTGGGCCCACCTGGGGCCAGGCCCACAGCTCGGGCCGTGAGGGGTACCCGGTCTCTGCAGGGGCTGAGAGCTCGCCAGCCCCTGCCTGCGCTGCCCTCTGTGCTCGGGGACACCTCTGTGCTCGGGGACAGGAGAGGGGGTGGGAGAAGGGAATGGAGACCCTCTGCTGTGAGGCCCAGCCGTGTCCCCCTCCCACCCCAGCGGTCCCCAGTCCTCCAGAGCTGAGCCCTCCAGAGCTTCCCTGAGGGCTGGCCCTGGCCCTGGCCCCAGCAGGCTTGGGGTCACGGTGGCCGCCCCCAAGTACATGGCAGGACGCTCTGGGGCGCCTCACCTTTTCTCAGGGCCATTGCGAGTGCAGACCGGGCTGCAGGCTGCAGCGAGTGAGGGCGTCTGCTGTGCCGGCCACGGGGCAGCCAGTGCCTGTCAGCCGCAGGCCCGGCCCAGCTGGCCCCAGCCCCGTTAACCCCCTCGTGCCGGGCAGCCAGCACAGTGCAGACGGTGCGGGCGAGAGTCCACTGAAGCTGCCTCTGGCTTGAGGCGGCTGGTCCCCATTTTCCTGCAGAGCTGGCTGGGGTGGGCCTGGGCAGCCAGGTGGGGGGTAGGGGACCCCCTGGGAGTGAGCTGGCACTCAAGGCAGGTCTGGGGAGCCCAGGGCTTCGCCCATTCCCACCCGTGGGCAGGGAGCCATCAGGTGGCTCTGAGGTCTTGGGGGTCCACCCCTGGCCTAAGACGAGCGTTGGGCTCGGTGGGCGCCACTGCCTGTCCCTGTGCTGCCCATCCCCTCTCCCCGGAGGGGTCCACTGTTTGAGCTCCCGGGCTCAGGGGCCGTGCAAAGCCCAGGCCTGCCTCAGCCTCCTGTGACCTCAGGGTCAGCTGGTGTCTGGCCACTGCCCCACCCCCAAGCCTCTTCTAGGAACACCTGGCAGGAACACCACCAGCACCCTGTGTTTGCTTTCCCCAGCGCTGTCTTCCTGGGAGGAGGCCAGCAGGGAAGTGGGGGTGGCCCGGCGTGTGGTTGCCCCTGGGCCGGGCAGGGGAAGAAGGCTGCTCCTGCCAGGAGAGGCCCGGCCCCTCCCCACCTGCCCTCTGGCCCTCCTTGTCCTGCCGGAACCCCATCTCCAGCTGGTTGCTGCTTCCTTCCGGCCCTGAGCAGGTGGGGCCTGGCCATCGTCCTGCCTGCCTGTCCCCTGCACATCCCCGGAGGACCCCTCTCGGGCCCTTTGCTCTGCCTGTGGAATGAGATCGTATGTGCCCAGAAGGAGCTGGAAGGAGCTGGAAGAGGCGCATATGGGCGCAGACTAGGTAGGTGGGGCAGCAACCCACACCCCCAGTCTCCAGGGTGCCCTGTCCTGTGGGCAGGTTCCCCACACCGGTGCTGGGGACACGCTTTTCCTTTCCTTTATTGGGAATCGATCGTTCCCCAGGTCGTTTCTCGGCTTCTCTTCTGAGAAATTATAGATCCACAGGGAGAAAGTCCACACCCAGAAAGATCCACAGGTAAGTTTACACAGGGGAAAGTGCAGACTCAGCAGGGGCCCCAGGGCCAGCCGGGCGGCCTCTTCCCGGGAAAGGTCCCCGAGTGGGGCCCTCTGTGCCTGTGTCCCGCTGCGTGGGGCTGAGGCCGGAGCCAGGAGCCCCCGCCGTGTGGGGGGAGGGGAGTTAACATTACTGTGGTTTCGCTTTGGGAGGAGCGACCCGACTCTGTAAACCGCGGTCGAGCTCTGCGTGGTAGGGAAGCCTTAACAGCGTTTTGGCAACCGGGTTGTGTATTTTTAAGCCTCTCGAATCCGGGGAGGACGCTGAGGAGCGCGCGCAGACGTCCGGCCCGGGTCCCACAGAGATCGCTGTTGCCGCTCCCGCTGTCTCTCCCTGGTTTTACCGCCTGAGTGTCTCCCTGAGGAGTCCAGTTCTGCCTCTTTTCGATCCTCCCGGAAACGGCGTCGGGGGGCTGCAGCCGCCGCTCTCGTGCGTCCAGGCTGCTGCTGCTGGACGTGCAGCTCCGAGGCTCGGCTCCCAGTGACGCCACCGCGGGCCCTGCGGCAGCGTCCCCAGGGCACGTGCGTCTCTGTCGGAGCAGAACCGAATGGAGTCGCTGGGACCTGGGGCGTGTGTCTTCGCAGCGGGTGAGGCCACCCTTCCCAGGGAGTTAGGCGGACCTCAGGCTGCCCTCGCCATCTCTGTTCACGCTCTGCTCGGGTGGCGAAAGGATGGTGGCTTTCATTGTTTTGTGTTTTCTCAGTTGCCAGTGGAGACTGAGCATTTTTCAGAGGCTCCTTGGCCATTGGATTCTCCTGTTTCAACGAGTGTGTGTTTAAGTTTGTTTCCTGCCAATTTTCTTTTTCTTTTAATATTTTATATAGATGGGGTCTCACCATGTTGCTCAGGCTGGTCTCAAACTCCTGGGCTCAAGCGATCCTTCCGCCTCAGCCTCCCAGAGTGCTGGGATTGCAGGTGTGAGCCACCGCGCCCGGCCTAGATTTTCTTTCAGACGTGGTCTCACTCTGTCGCCCAGGTTGGGGTGCAGTGGCGCCATCATAGCTCCCTGCAGCCTCCAACTCCCGAGTAGCTGGGACTGCAGGCGCCGCCACGCCCGGCTCTCGTGCTGATTTGCCATTGGGTTGTCTGTTAGTCTGGTTTACAAGATATTTAAAAACAAAAAAAGAATTCTGGCTTCCAGCTCCTTGTGAGGTACACGTCACCGGTATTTCCCTTGTACTGGAGTGGCCTTTTCATCCTCACTGTGATTCTGGCAAGAGTTCTTAATTTTAATTCAGGCTCAGAAGAGGTCCCTTAAATGTTATGTATTGAACTTGATTCCTCAACTATGACAATAAAGATGGAAAAAATGCCCAAAATCCTTTATGTAGTCCAATTTATGGTTTCAAGTCCTACTGGCACACAGATTTGAGTATATTCTCCTAAAATCTTGTGACCTGTGCGTGGTGCTGTCGTGTGGTATCTGCTGCCCGGCTTCTAATCTGCTTTCTGTGAGATTAGGGCTCACAGACGTGAGCTCGAGTCTAATTCCTTCTCCGTACGGACCACAGTGGCCGCAGCAGGGTGCGTGAGATGGCTGTCCCCACGGCCCCAGGTCGGGGCGGGTAAGCCAGGGCTTCTCTGGGCTCTCCTCCCTCCCGCCATCTGCCCAGCTGCTGCCATCGTCCCCACCATGGAGGCCCTTCAACATCCACTAGGGCAGGTCCCCCCACCTCCTTCAGGAGCATTTTGGGTATTCCTGGTCCTTTGCATTTTCGTGTAAACTTTGGAAACAGCCTGTCGAGTTTCTAAAACAAAACCAGAAACCTGTTGAACTCTGATTTGTGCTGCAGTTTGCGGAGAGTGATCCCTTCACGATACTGAGTCTTCCAACCCGCGGACGTGCTGTTTCCTCCTTTCTTCTACGTCATCCTCAGCTTCTCTCAGGAGTGGGTTCGAAGATTTCCATGTTGTGATCCCACACGCGTTTCTTAGATTTTTTCCTATGTGGTGGTTATTTTTGATACGTTACCCGTGTCATCTTTTTCCTTCTCAGTTTCATTTGCTGTTTGTTGAGGCTGAAATTCTCTATAGCTCTAAGATGGCTTCACTGACATAGAACTTGTGCAGCGTGCGGGTCACCCACGGTGACAGTGGCTTTTAGGAAGTGTGCAGAGCTGTGCGGCCTTCCCACAGTCCGGCTCCCCGCCGTTCCCACGTGAGATGCGCTCTTTTGTGTCGCCCCTTCCGCTGAGCGTACAGTTTTCGAGGTTCGTCCAGTTGTGTCATGGATCAGCACTTCCTGCCTTGCTGTGGCCGAACAGCACTGTTCTATGGAGAGACTGCAATTTGTTTATTCACCAGGGACAGAATTGGATTGTTTCCATTTGGGAACTATTATGTATAACGCTACTGTATCTGTGTAAACATCTTTAGACAGTATTTTGTTTGTATAGATTTTTAGGAGTAGAGTTGCTGGTTCACTTAATGTACCTTTTTCGAAAACTGTTTTCCAAAGTGATTACATCACCTTACAAGTGTGAGAGGTTCAGTTGGCCCACATCCTCACCAAAGCTTGGTAGGGTCAGGTTTTTTTGAGGTATTCTAATTATAGTTTGTTTTTCACTCATAACTAATAACGTTGGACACCTTTTCATGTGTTTACTGGCCATTCTGCTATTTTCTTTGGTGAAACAGTCTCAGTCGTCTGCCCATTTTTAATTGGGTTGGTCACGTTCTTAAATTGTAAGACTTTGGATACAAGACTTTATAGTATGAATTACTAGATAAAAGATTTTTTTTTTTTTTTTTTTTGAGACAGAGTATCACTCTGTTGCCTGGGGTGAGTGCCATGGCGTCAGCCTAGCTCACAGCAACCTCAAACTCCTGGGCTCAAGCGATCCTCCTGCCTCAGCCTCCCGAGTAGCTGGGACTACAGGCATGTGCCACCATGCCCGGCTAATTTTTTCTATATATATTTTTAGCTGTCCAATTAATTTCTTTCTATTTTCGGTAGAGACCGGGTCTCGCTCTTGCTCAGGCTGGTCTCGAACTCCTGAGCTCAGAACGATCCACCTGCCTCGGCCTCCCAGAGTGCTAGGATTACAGGCGTGAGCCACCGCGCCCGGCCTAGATAAAAGATTTGCAAATATTTTTCCCGATCTGTGGCTGTCCTTTTTTTTTAATGTCTTTTAAAGTATAAAAGTTTTTCATTTTAATGAAATCCAATTTATGTATTTTTCTCCTTTGTGGCTCATAACCTTGGTGTCCTACCCAAGAACTCTTTGCCTAACCCAAGATCACAAAGATTTTCTCCTTCTCAAAGTTTGGTAGCCTCGGCTCTTACATTTAGGTCAGTGATCTATTTCGGGTGAATTTCTGTGTGTGGTGTGAGGGGCGGGTCTAACGGTCCAGCACCGCTTGTTGATACCATTTTCCCAACTGCAGTGTCTTGGCATCTTTGTTGAAAAATCAATTGACCATAAATACAAGGATCGATCTGGACTCTCGGTTCTGTCCCATTGACCTGCATGCCTGTCCTCGCACTGCTGTGGCTTTATGGTGCATTTTGAAATCAGGCAGCCGAGCCCTCCAACTTTGTCTGTTTCAAAATTGTTTAGGCTCTTCTAGGTTCTTCGTATTTCCAGATGCATTTAGGATCCACCTGTGACTTTCTCCAAAAAAGCCTGCTGGGATTTTAATACTTAACAATAGTTTTCTAATCAGTGAACATTTTAGATTTTCTATAATTTCTGTTAGCAATATTTTGTAGTTTTCAGCGTATAAATCTTCAATTTCCTTTGTTAAAGTAGTTCCCGAGTATTTTATTATTTTGGATGCTACTATGAACGGAATCTTACTTTCACTTTTGGATTGTTATTAGTATACAGAAATATAATGAATTTATCTTTATTAATCTTGTATCCCAGGACCTTGCTAAACTTATTAGTTCCAGTTGTGTATCTATGGCCCTTAGGATTTGCTGTGCACAGGGTCATCTGCGAATAAGGACATTTCTACTTTTTCTTTCTAGTATGTACACTGCTTGGTGTCCTGCTAAGCGTCAGCCTCTCCTCGTCCCTGATTTAGAAGCCAGCGTTGTCACGCACCGTTAACTGTGGCGCTGCATGTTTTCACGGACGCCGTGGGGGGCAGAACAGTGCTGCCCACCGCAGCTGTCCACGTCTGACAGCTGGGCCTGGGGAGCATGTTAGATTATGTGGCAGAGTTAAGATTGCAGATCAGCTGACCCCAGTGTCATTAGTGGGTCCTTAAAGTTGGATGCGGGAGTTAGATGATGTTGGCGTGGCAACGTGAGGACCCACCCAGCTGCCGCTGGCCTCTACAGGCTGGAAGGCCGCGGGCACCGGCTTTCCCAGAGCCTCCACAGGGAGCGCGGCGCGGCACACGCTTGGATTTTACCCCGGCAAGACACACGCCCAGCTTCTGACCTCCAAGAATGTAAGGTAAACTTGTGTCGTTTTATATCATTCGGGTTGTGATTTATTACAGCACCACTCAGAACCTAACACAGATGGCCTTTGTCAGGTGGAGAAAGCTTCCTTCTGTTAATAATTCGAGATTTTTTTCTCATGAACAGGTGTTGGATTTTGTCAAATGCTTTTCTGCATCTACTGAGATGATCTTGTGAGTTTTCTCCTCTATTAATGTGGCCTGTTACATTAATTGGTGTTCAGATGTTTAAGCCAACCTCACATTCCTGTGGGAGAGCCCCCTTGGCCGCAGTGCATGCAGGCTCTTCGTGGGCATCGTTCCCTGGTGCAGCCTCGCAGGGTGGGTTGCAAATCGCCTCAGTCCATGTGGCTGTGAAGGAGCAGCTGGGGCCAGGCGGCCGGGAAGGAACAGAGTTTGCATGGCTCATGGCTCTGCGGGTCATGCAAGCAGCAGCGTGCTGGCATCGGGCTCCTGGCGAGGGCGTCAGGCTGCCGCCGCCACGCGTGGCCCATGGCAGAGGAAACAAGGGCGGAGGTGCCCGTCTCCTCGCACGGAACCAGCAGAGCAGGAACTTGCTAGCTCGGGGACAGCTCCAAACCACTCATGAGGGACGCGCCCGTGACCCAGACGCCCCCAACACAAGGTCGCCAGGTCACACAGGCCCAGCCGCGGCAGGAGCATTCCCTTTTCTGTTCTGGAAGTTGGCGAGCGGTTGGGGTTATTGACGGCTGCACTGGGGAAGCCACGCAGGCCTGGGCTCCTTGCAGGGAGACTATTAATTCAGTTTTTTATAGGTCTGTTCAGATTTTGTCTGAGTCAATTTAAAAGATTTTTGTCTTTCTAGGAATGTGTTGGTGCAGGGTTTCCCTGGTATTCCCGTACACGTCGTGCTCGTTCCTGTCGGACTGGCAGTGATCCCTCTTTTCATTCCTGAATTTGGTAACAGTTCTGTCTTCCCTCTCCTGTTGCTGGTCATTCTACCCAAGGATTCATTTCGTCCATCTTTCCAAAGAGCTAACTTGGTTTTTCTGTTTTCAATTTCACTGATTTCCTCCCTAATCTTTATTATTTTTCTTCTGCTTCCTTGGGGTTTCATTCATTTGCTCTTTTTTCTAGTTTGTTTGAGGTCACACCAGTGCACAGGCGGCCACTGCAGCCTCGAACTCCTGGCCCCAAGCGATCCTCCCACCTCGACCTCCCACAGTGCTGGGATTACAGGCGTGCGCACCTGAGGCCTGAACTGGGCGATTTAAATGGTGGTTGTATGTTGTGTGAATTTCACCTCACTTAAAACTAATTAGCAAAAGACAATTACTAAAATCGTCAGCTACTTTTGAGCTGGACAGAAGTTTACCACACTGGGACTCGTACGGGGACAACACAGCAGGTCAGCTGAGGTCGCTGTGTACAAGAAGGAATTAGCGGATTGAGTCCAGCACCTGAAATTGTGAAGTGGATTTAGCCCAAGAATATATGACTTCATATCAGAAAAATCTGTGTAATTCACAGATAAAAGGGGACTAGTTAACAGGTCCAGAAAAAAAACTCCATGAAGCTTCAGCTCCGACTCGGGTGACTTCTGCCAGGCCAGCAGACGGGACGGCACCTGGTGCCAGGAGGACGCCCCCCCCCCCCCCCGCCAGGGCTGGCCCAGCCTTCCTGGAGACAGGCCTGGCTGCTGCTTCCACGGAAACACTCGGCTCACTGCCCCCCAGGACCACTGCCTGCCTGCCCGGACACCTTGACCTCTGCCCCAGGCACGGGCGGGGATTGGTACTCAGCCCACCCTGGGGGACATCTCTTGCCTGTTAACCTCTACTGCCCGGCCTGATGCCCCAGGACTGCGAGCCCCTCACCCCCGTCCCCATCTCCGTATCGGACACCATCCTTGTAGCTGCCCAGGCCACTCAGCTCAGACCCAATCTGGGACAGACGCTGCTGCCTGCACTCACCAGGGGTCCCCCTGCCCCTGAGTGCTCACCCCACGGGCCATCAGAAACCCTGGGAAACTCTGGGAACCAGCTACCTGCTCGGCCACCACACCCAGTGGCTCCAGGATGCACCTCGGCCACCTTGCTCTCCGCAGGCCTGCCCAGGGCCCCGCAGTTGCTTTTCTCCACCCTTGAGCCCCTCGGTTCCCACTCTGCGAGGTCTCCCTGTCCCTTCCCCGTGAGGGCGGGCACGCCTGTTTGCTGAAGCCCAGAGTGCCTTGGCACGTGCAGGGAAGTCAGGGACAGACCACCACACCCACGTCAACATGGGAGGCAGACGTTCCAGCAACGGGCCACCAAGGACACACCAGGGCAGTCGGGACTGTGAGGTTAGCAGGGCTCTCAGGAGCAAAGTCAAGTGCACCCCGTTCCATTTTCTGACCCTTGCTACAAAAGACGACACTAAATAGCATCAAAGGTCAACGTACCTGGGGACTAGATGCCCCCAAAGAACCCACCTTTAGGGAGAAAATTACAAAACTTGATGGAGAGGCATCTGCTGACAACAGACTGCGTCTGATCTTCGTCCCTGGGGGAGGTGCCCACCCTCTGAGCACTCATCTCTGTTAGTCACGAGCCCTTGGCCAGTCGCAAGAGTGACCCTGGGGCTTGGGGCCAGCAATACCAGCCTGACCTCATGGTCCATGGCTCCCTCAGTCACTGTGCATCATGAAAGCCCAGGGTAGCTTCCTGGTGGTGAGCACAGATGCCCCTAGGCTGATGGGCAGGAAGCTGCAGCCCAGCCTTGCCCTGCAGTCCTGTTGTGTGGCTGCTCCTGGTGTGTGTCCTCTATAGCTGCGGTCCCCAACCCCTAGGCCATGGACCAGCACCAGTCCATGGCCTGTCAGGAACCAGGACGCACAGCAGGAGGTGAGTGGCGGGTGAGCGAGGGAGGGAAGCTTCATCTGTATTTACAGCCACTCCCCATGGCTCCCATCAGTGCCTGAGCTCTGCCTCCTGTCAGATCAGTGGCATCAGTTGCAGGAAAACAAGCTCAGGGCTCCCGCTGATTCTACATCATGGTGAGTTGTATAACTATTTCATTATTAATACAATGTGATAATAGAAAGTGCACAATAAATGTAACGTGCTTGAATCATCCCAAAACCATCCCACTCACCCAGTCCCCGGTACCAGAGGATGGGGACCGCTGCCCACTGCTCTACAGTGGAACAGGTCGGACATGCAGCGCTCCTGAGCTCTGAGTCGCTCTAGCAAACTGATGGATCTGAGGGGTCATGGAACCCCTGAATTTGTAGCCCGTCGGTCAGAAGTGTGGGTGGCCTGGGACTCCTGACCTGTGGCTGGTGTCTGAGGTGATGCTGGGTGGTGGCATCAGCACAGCAGCAAAATTGCCAGATGGCAGCAGATAGCAGTGGCCTAACTCGAAACTCCACGCTGCAGAAGCCACTTCAGCCCCCCCGTAAACATTCTGATGTTTACACATAGAGCAAAGTGCCCAGAATACCTGGGACTCTGCCGAAGTACAAGGCCAACGTCCCTCCCAGCAATGGAAAACCACAGCTGCTAAGAGAACATGTAGCTGCCTCAGGATAGCAACCTGCAACAAGGTGTGGGCACACTGGGCAGCCCGCATGTGGAAGCTGGCCGTGTAGACCAGGGGCCTGGTATCCACCCCACGCAGGAGTGAAGGAATAAGGCATGAAAAACACCTTCACGTGGATTACAAACTGAAGTGTGAAAAGCAAAACAAAAACTCCAGTGGATTTCATCACAGGAGCAGAGCTGGGAGGGCAAGAGTTGTTAAACGGGAAGCAAGAGCATTTGCCACGGACAAAAAGGATGCATTTGACATTAAATCAAGAATTTCTACTCAACAGTGAGTAGCCAACAAAAATGGTAAATATGCACAACCAAAGGACACACAAAATATGGAATAAACAAAGGGCATAAGACAGAGTAAGGAACTCCAGGAAAGAACTGGAAATGAACAGGCAGTTCACACAGGAAACAATGGCCAGTGACCAAGTAAGTGCACACTAAAACCGCCACGAAATGCCATTTGACACCCCTAAGAGTGACAGGAACTCACAGCTCAGTGCCAGGTGCTGGCATGGGCGTGGAACAACGCACTGTGTGTGTCCCACCAGCGGAAACCGGCTCGATCATGCCAACAGAACACCAAAGTTGAAACAAACTTCTCTGTGGCCTGGCAGGTCCGATTCTGAGTACAAACCCTGAGGAGACCCTTCCCCACCTGCAGCAAAGCCACACCATCACAGGAGCAAAAGATGGGGCCACGTGTGGCATGCTGGGTGAACAGCACCGACCGTGGCCACCACAGCAGGCGCGGCCGGACCCTGAGGGGCGTGCAGAGCATGGAGGCCAGTGACACCACCAGGATTCAGGGACACAGGTTCCCTGCGGGGGGAGGGACGGGCTACGGGGCAGCCACTGGATTGGCCACATATGCTGGGCGGCGGGGCACACGGTTTCTCTGTGTTCCACCCAATTTCTAAATATCTCGTTCCTGTTATTTGCAGACATTGAAACAAGCTGCACCTGCAGAGCTGCTGGGGCTCCTGTGTGCACACCTGGCATCGCTGTGGTGGCAGGACCCAGGAGAGACCTAGTCGTGCCTCTCAGGACGATGCGTGTCTCCAGTGTGGCCCCCAGCCCCGTCCCGTGGTTCCGCTGGGGGGCTGCGGGTCCCCGGGAGCCTTGGCTCCACCTGCGACATCATAATGTTCACATGAGAATGAGTTTGTGCAGTGCTCATGCGATTTTCGGACATCCTGGATCTGACCCCACGGCAGTGTGGCCCAGTGACCAAGCCCCGAGATGTCTGGGAGATGGCGCAGGGCAGCCGTGCTTCGCTGTGGGAGCCCAACCGAGAGGAGGGACCCGTGGCGACGCTCTGGGGAGGCCCGGCCCCCACCCGCTCCGGGATGGCCTCCCCCTGTCCTCCACATGAGCCCCACTCAGGTCCACCTGGAGCCCAGGGTCTGGGCAGGACGCACAGCTGTCCCCCCAGTTGTTCCGGGATCCCGGACGAGACATCCCGAGTCCTGGCCAAGCCTCGCAGGGAGAGCAGCTCGCCTGCTCTGGCGCAGGTGCAGAGGGACAGCTGCCCGGAGACCACGGGCCCCAACTCCTCTCCCTGCCCCAGGGGGCCTGTGGGCATTAGACCACGTGCAGGGGCCACAAAGGTGCCAACTGCCTGGGTCCAACACATTAACAGCTGGCCAGGACCACGGCAAGGCCACAGCCCCTACCTCAAGCAGAGTCCTACACAAGGCCAAGTGCCAGGCCGTCCCCGGAGACTTCCCAGAACCACCCACAAGAGCAGCTTGACAGGGACAGGGACAGGGACGGGGCATGGGAATGAGCATGGGGCTCCAAGGGGCCACAGGGAAGGTGTGACGCGGCCACACGGCAGAGACTCCTGCCAGCTGGGGGCAGCCACCTCAGCCTCTGCCCAGACCCCCGTGCAGCCACAGTAGCCAGAGGGCTTGAGACAGGGCCCCCATACCTGGCTTTGTGCACAGAAATGTCACGTGCCACATCTCCAAGCCACTAACTTCCCCAGCCAACCCAGGCTGGGCAGGGTCCTGCCCTCGAAGGGCCGAGTCCACGTATTCCACGGCAGGAGGGGAGCCGGTGTGTGAAGATGCCAACCGCGACCCGTAGAGGCGTTAATCTCCCCAGACTGACAGGAAGGCGGGCGACGCCAGGTGCCTGTTCCTCCTGCAGGGCTGGGGCTGCTCCTGCGGCTGGGGCGCAGGCTCACGCAGCAGCCCACCGCGTGGGGCAGGGCGGCTCTCCTCGCGGCATCAGGCGACCCACGGGGACCCCACTGGGAGGCTCAGAGAGAACGCAGAGGCTGCATGTTGCGGTTTGGGAATAAATACTTTTTAAACTTCTTCTCTTATAAATATGCATTAGAACATTTGATAACACAAGCAAAGGGCTCTGAAATTAATTTAAAATTAAACCAAGACTGCGTTTCCAGCACGACTAGTAGGAAAGTCGATTACCTAAAACATCCTAATCCCCAAACACCTTTGAAGGCAGCGGCCACCACAGGCCCCACGGGCACCTCAGTCGCGGGGCACCTTGAACTGGTCCTTCTCCCTGCGGATGGCCCGCATGGTGGTCACGGGGTCCGTCTCGCCCGCGTGCTGCTGCACCGTCTTCTCCCTGCGGAGGCGAGCGCCGGGCTGCAGGCCGCGTGCCGGGCACACAGGCCCACCGCCCCCACCGGGACGTTCTCACAGAGGAAGCAGCGGCAGTTGGGGTGTCTCTGCCACAGGAGACCCTCGCTGGCTGAGCCGGGTGTGTGGAGCAGCGCAGAGGGCGGAGACCCCCCAACCCCACACGGCCCAGGCAGCGCCCGGGGCCCCCGAGGCAGCGGCTCCACTTCTGACGGGGTCGGGGCCTCCAGGGTCCAGATGGAGCCACATCCTTGCCAAGGGGACAAGAAGTGTCCCCTCTAAGAAAAACCATCCAAGTCCCCAGCCAGCCTCGGTGCAGCTCTCGGGGTCTGGGACGCGGCTCTGCTGTGAGCACAGGAGGGGACCACGGGGCCGCGTGCCCCGCCCTCACCTGACCCTCATGAAGGGGTTGTAGGTGAACTCCTCCGCCAGGGTGGACGGCACCGTGGGCTCCCCGACCCCGTACTTCTCCTGCAGGAGAGACGCGTCGCTTTAACCTGGGAACTTTTAAAGGTGACATTTCAAAATACCTTCTAGTGCTCCTCAAGCGGTCCGACTGAGAAGACGAGGTGAGCAGAGTCCAGTCGGCGCGAGACCGGCAGGTCTGGCCCCAGAGAAGGGAGGAGAAGCGGGTGTCCCTGGGGAGCCGCACCGCCCTGCTCCCTCCTTGCCTTGCGGCCCCGGAGGTAGTGGGGGAGGTGGAGCTTTCTCCTCATCGACGGCAAGGTTCGACGTTCGGGAAGTAGGCACAGGCGAAAATGCGGAACACGCAGAAAAGGAAAGCACGGCCCCAGCCCGAAAGCAGGCTCGTGGGGGTGGAGCGGCAAGATGACGGGTGATGTGCCAGGGCCCCTCTCTGGGGCGACACCCCCTCTAGAGGGTGGTGGGCAGAGCTCCTCCCGTACAGGCTCCCAGGGCAGGGCCGGCACGGGCAGCCTGTCACCTCCCTCGGGATAGTCTCGCTCCTGACAAACCTGACCAGGGCAGACGAGAGAAGGGAACGCAGCCCCCCCGCCAGCTTCCAGTCCCTGTGGAAGCTCTTCCCTGTGGGAGGAGGGCAGGGCCTGGCTTAGGCCAATCTGTTCTTTCCTTCTGGGAGGACAGTCTTAGAACGTCCCTGCGCTTCCGCGTTCTCCCGAGAAATCTCCCTCCGCCTCACTGAGGGAAGGAAAGTGAATGCTTCTAACGATAATTCTGAACAGGCTTCACGTGTGTCGGAGCGTAAACTGTCACGGCCTTTGGATCATCTGTTACAGTGAGTGCTGGCGTCAGCACTTTCTCCGGTGGGGGCACAAGCGCGCGGAAACCGAAGACGTGGTTACGCGCTGCTGCACAGCCCAACAGCCAAAGTTGGAAACTCCAAATGGTGAAAATTCTAATAACGTGTTGAAAAGACTAAAAAAAAAAAAGGTAGGCCGGGCGCGGTGGCTCACGCCTGTAATCCTAGCACTCTGGGAGGCCGAGGCGGGCGGATCGTCCTGAGCTCAGGAGTTCGAGACCAGCCTGAGCAAGAACGAGACCCCATCTCTACCAAAAATAGAAAGAAATTAATTGGACAGCTAAAAATATATATAGAAAAAATTAGCCGGGCATGGTGGCGCATGCCTGTAGTCCCAGCTACTCGGGAGGCTGAG